>JARQOD010000373.1:50590-133048 GCA_033576555.1 Oophaga sylvatica
CCTGCTGTCTGCTGGGGAAGTGTCGGTGAAAGCATTCATGCAGACCAGCAGAGCGGATCGTATTGAGAAGTCTAAAGCTAAGAGTACCTGTTGTGGTTTTCTCCTCTCCTCGCTTTATTATTTATCTCCTTACCCGTTGGTGTTCCCTCTGTAGTGATAGTTTTGTATGCAAGGTGGTCTTTTATTTTACCCCTTGTACTGTCTCGTTCGTCTTATACTGTGTGTGAAGGCAGTTACCTTCCTGTTCCCTGTGGTGGTAATCAGGGTCCTTCTCAGGACTAGATTACAGTGGTTAGGGATTCACAGGAGATAGGGTTACGCTGGCGGCCTGGACCTCTGTACCATCAACAGTACCTCCAGGTAGAGGGATTAGTCAGGACCCCAGCTTAGGGTCAGCATAGACCCCGGTCCTCCTGTATACAGAGACAGTGTGACACTGTCCTCTTGCCGCTGTCCTCCTGCCACTGCCCTCCTGCCGTTGTCCTCCTGCCACTGCCCTCCTGCCGTTGTCCTCCTGCCGTTGTCCTCCTGCCGCTGTCCTCTTGCCGCTGTCCTTTTGCCGCTGTCCTCTTGCCGCTGTCCCTCCTCCCGCTGTCCTCCTCCCGCTGTCCTCCTGCTGCTGTCCTCCTGCCGCTGTCCTCTTTGCACCATCAGTATGAAGATGACATGGTGTGACCGACATTGCTATCAGGGACACTACCCTAAACACAGTCTCCCCAGGATGCCAGAGCGAAGCGTCCCGCTTGTGCTACACAGCGTATTTGGCCATGGCGCATCCAAGGATTGCTGTGTGCCGCTGCTACATCACACCTCAATGCAGGTGCATGGCGGCACAATGTGGCGCCCTAGGATGCTGTGAGAAGCAAGTCATAATTAAGACTGGCCTTTTTTTTAACTTGCCTGTCACAGTACCCAGCGTGCTGACCTACAGTAAAGGGCCACAGCAGATGGCAAGCCGTACACACAGCTGTCACCCACATGCACGTCGCTGTGCTAAGAGCACTCACTGCAGCAGATGTCGTACAATGGAGCAGAGCCATCCCCTGACTGAATTATGCAGACATGTCGCTCTCCAGCAGTGTTTAGCATGCGAGGAAGGTGAAGAGGCGACTTCCGCTAATTCTGCCGGACGACCATTACTGGGGTGGTTGATTGCAGGACGCCCTTCCCCTCTCCGCATTATAATAATCCCTTTCCTATAATGTCACACTTACAGGACTCCGTTCCACGCTGACGTCTTTCGATCCTACAGTTGGTCGGCGAATATATGTGGTCGTAAGAAGTGGCTGCTCTTCCCGCCTGGCCAGGAGGAACATCTTCGTGATTGCAGCGGGTGCCTTCCATACGATGTGACCGCACCTTCGCTCCACGACGTCTGCCCCCCATTCCTGGAGGTCATACAGGAGCCCGGGGAGATCATCTTTGTGCCCAGTGGTTGGCACCATCAGGTGTACAATTTGGTGAGAGGCTTCACCTGTAATTGGGTTATGGGTTTATTTTGCATAATGAAAGGTCCACAGTTTTCGAATGCATTTGAAACCTGAGAGCGTTGGGAGGACCCCGGGTGACGTGGTCGGAGGACCCCCGGGTGACGTGGTCGGAGGACCCCCGGGTGACGAGGTCACAGCCCTATAAGAGCGTATATGGTGGAGGAATTAAAATCTGGTGACAGTTCTGACATCAAGAATTATGAATCTGATCTTCCAGGAGGACACCATCTCCATCAACCATAACTGGGTGAACGGGTGTAACGTCTCGGTCATGTGGAGCTTCCTGCAGGCGGAGCTGAGCGATGTGAAGAGCGAGATCAGTGAGTGGAAGGAGACGATGGACGACTGGGAGCAGCACTGTCAGGTGACAGAACGTTAATCATTTAAGATCCCGGAAACACTGTAACGCTGACCTTCATTTCGTAATACCTAGCCCTCGGTGGTGCCGAGTTCCGTCTCCATTCTCCCTGTGGTGCCAAGCCCCGTTCATGTTTTCCGTGTGTTGCCGAGTCCCGTCCCAGTTACGAGTATCTTGTCGTGCCGAGCCCTATCTCTGTTCTACCTGTGGTACCGTGCCACATCATGGTTTCCTAGGTGGTACTGAGCCCCTTCCCTGTTCTCCTGTGTGGTGTTGAGCCCCGTCCCTGTTGACCCAGCTGGTGTTGAGCCCGTTCCTGTTTTTCCCGAGTGGTGCTGAGCTAGTCCTTACTCTCTGGGTGGTGCTGAGCACCGTCCCTGTTCTCTTGAGTGGTGCTGAGCCCCGTCCCTGTTCTCCCAGGTGGTGCTGAGCCCCTTTTTTTTTTCACCCAAGTGGTGCTGAACCTTGTGTCTGTTTTGGGTGGTGCTGAGCCCCATCCATGTTCTCCCTGGTGGTTCTGAGCTCCATTCATGTTCTTCCAGGTGGTGCTGAGCCCTGTCCATGTTCTCCTGTGTGGTGCTGAGCCCAGTCCCTGTTCTCCCAGGTGTTGCTGAGCCCAGTACCTGTTCTCCCAGGTGTTGCTGAGCTCCCTCCATGTTCTCCCGGGTGGTGCTGAGCCCCGACTCTGTGTTGCCGAGTGGTGCTTAGCACCGTTCATTTTCTCCCTGGTAGTGCTGAGCCGCGTCTGTGTTCCCTGGTGGTGCTGAGCCCCGTCCCTGTTCTCCCGGGTGGTGCTGAGCCCCGTCCATGATAATTGGGTGATGCCGAGCCCTGTCCATGTTTTTCCGGATAATGCTGAGCCCCGTTCATTTTCTCCCTGGTGGTGCTGAGCCCCGTCCCTGTTCTCCGGGTGGTGCTGAGCCCCGTCCATGATATTTGAGTGATGCCGAGCCCCGTCCCTGTTTTCCCGGATAGTGCTGAGCCCCGTCCCTGTTCTCCCGGGTGGTGCTGAGCCCCGTCCATGATATTTGGGTGATGCCGAGCTCCGTCCCTGTTTTTCCGGATAGTGCTGAGCCCCGTCCCTGTTCTCCCAGGTAGTGCTGAGCCCTATCCCTGTTCTCCTGGGTGGTGCTGAGCCCCGTCCCTGTTCTCCCGTGTAGTGCTGGGCCCCGTCCCTGTTCTCCCGGGTGGTGCTGAGCCCCGTCCCTGTTCTCCCGGGTGGTGCTGAGCCCCGTCCCTGTTCTCCCGTGTAGTGCTGGGCCCCGTCCCTGTTCTCCCGGGTGGTGCTGAGCCCGTGCCTGTTCTCCGAGTGGTGCTGAGCCACGTCCATGAAATTTGGGTGATGTCGAGCCCTGTCCATGTTTTCCCGGATAGTGCTGAGCCCCGTTGATTTTCTCCCTGGTGATGCTGAGCCCTGTCTCTGTTCCCTGGTGGTGCTGAGCCCCGTCCCTGTTCTCCCGGGTGGTGCTGAGCCCCGTCCCTGTTCTCCCAGGTGGTGCTGAGCCCCGTCCCTGTTCTCCCGGGTGGTGTTGACCCCCGTCCCTGTTCTCCCGGGTGGTGTTGAGCCCCGTTCCTGTTCTCCCAGGTGGTGCTGAGCCCTGTCCCTGTTCTCCCGGGTAGTGCTGAGCCCCGTCCCTGTTCTCCTGGGTGGTGCTGAGCCACGTGCCTGTTCTCCCGGGTGGTGCTGAGCCCCGTGCCTGTTCTCCCAGGTGGTACTGAGCCACGTCCATTATATTTGGGTGATGCCGAGGCCCGTCCCTGTTTTCCCGGATAGTGCTGAGCCCCTTCCCTGTTCTCCTGTGTGGTGTTGAGCCCCGTCCCTGTTGTCCCAGCTGGTGTTGAGCCCGTTCCTGTTTTTCTCGAGTGGTGCTGAGCTAGTCCTTACTCTCTGGGTGGTGCTGAGCACCGTCCCTGTTCTCTTGAGTGGTGCTGAGCCCCGTCCCTGTTCTCCCAGGTGGTGCTGAGCCCCTTTTTTTTTCCTCCCAAGTGGTGCTGAACCTTGTGTCTGTTTTGGGTGGTGCTGAGCCCCATCCATGTTCTCCCTGGTGGTTCTGAGCTCCATTCATGTTCTTCCAGGTGGTGCTGAGCCCTGTCCATGTTCTCCTGTGTGGTGCTGAGCCCAGTCCCTGTTCTCCCAGGTGTTGCTGAGCCCAGTACCTGTTCTCCCAGGTGTTGCTGAGCTCCCTCCATGTTCTTCCGGGTGGGTCTGAGCCCCGACTCTGTGTTGCCGAGTGTAATGTAAGGAGTACAGTTCATATAGTGTCTTGTGCTTGGGTGCGATGAAAACACAGGAGTCACAGGTTTGATATAGAAGGTCTTGTATTACTTCATACAAGTGGCAATAATAGTCACACAGTTTGCAGATACAAAAGCAGGAGACACAGCAGGCCAGAGTAACTTAAGCTCAGCAATCACTCTCCAAAACAGGTTCAGGATCTCTTCTCTGTTACCATAAGTCCATGCAAACGTGGATTTATCAAATAGCAAGGTTCCAAAGTCCACGAGTGTTCCAAAGTTCCACAATAGGAAATAACTGGAGTACAAGGTCCAAGGCTTCCAGGAGTCAGGTCACAGGTTCACTGCAGGCTTGATTCTGAAGCACTGATTGCTCAGCTGTGGCTGCTTAAGAAGCAAGAGGGAGAGAATCAGGGCGGGAACATGCAAGCTGGAAACTCCATATTGACTGAGGGCAAGACAGCTGCAGCAAGACAGAAAGTAAAATGGCTGACGGAAAAACTGAGTTTCAGGAACATGTACACAGAACCTTACATTACTCCCCCCTAGGACAACCTCCGGATGACCTCAGACCAGGCTTGTGTGGGTACCTCTGATGAAACTGACGGAGCAAGCGAGGAGCATTAACGTTATTGACTGGTTCCCATGAGTTGTCCTCCACTGGGTAGCCCTGCCATTTAATCAAATATTGTAACTGATTTCTATACAACCTGGAATCTAGAATCCTTTCCACCACAAATTCTTCCTGACCATCGACTAGCACTGGGTCAGGGCAAGGAGAAGAACGTCCAGGAAACGTATTGGGTGTCGCAGCCTTTAGTAGAGATACATGAAAGACAGGGTGGATTCTCATAGTTCTGGGCAGTTGAAGACGACAAGCGACAGCACTTATAATCTTACTGATCTTATAAGGTCCAATGTATTTATGTCCCAACTTAGAGATGGAATCTTAACTTAAGATTTCCTGGTTGACAGCCAGACCAGGTCTCCTACCTTGAAAGCTGGTGCAGGTTTACGAAATTTATCTGCGGCTTTCTTGTACCTTTCCTGAGCCAATTCCAGATTTCCCTTTAGAAGATCCATATTCTTTGTAAAGACGTGATTCTTTCAGCCACTGCTGGCAAAGGCGTTTCTATGGGAAATCGAGGAAGAATTTAGGATGATAACCTAAATTGGAGTAAAAAGGAGACTGCTTAGTGGAGGCGCTCTGAGAGTTGTTATAAGAGAACTCAGCCAGTGGAAGTAGATCCACCCAATCATCCTGTAGGTGGCAGATAAAGCAGCGAAGATACTGCTCCAGGGTCTGATTGGTTCGTTCCGTCTGTCCATTAGTCTGAGGATGAAAAGCAGAAGAAAGGTTCACTTTAATGTCCAATGCTGCACAGAAATTTTGCCAAAACCTTGAAGTGAATTGCACCCCCTCGATCCGAAATGACCTCATCCGGTACTCCATGTAAACGAAACACATTTTTAATCATCAAATCTGATGTCTGTCTTGCAGTGGGTAAGCCGACACAAGGGATAAAATGAGCTGCTTTTGTTAAACGATCAACCACCACTAGAATGGTGTTCTTCCCTTGAGAGGTTGGTAACTCCACAATGAAGTCCATAGAAATGGATCCGCACGGGCGGACGGGGTGGGAAGAGGCTGTAACAGACCAGTTGGTGAGGAGCGAGGTGTTTTGCATCTTGCACAGACTTCACATGAAGTGACATAGTTTAAAACATCTTCCTGTAAGTGGGCCACCAAAAGAAACGAGAAAGAAATTCTTGTGTCTTTAGAATTCCCCTATGCCCGGCTATCTTGGAATCGTGAATGAGTTGCAATACTCTCAATCTGACTGTTTCAGGAATATACAGACGTTGTCCCTGAATCCACACACCATTCTTAAAGACAAGACTTACGTCCCTTGGGGGTTGTGCCAAAAAGGAATCCGCATGGTATGCTTTCCTTGATGTCCTTAAGTAGGTCTTGATTATGAATTACTCCTAGGAATCTAGAGTCAGGAAGAATAGTCTTAGGAGGAGTAAGTGGACGTGTCTCTGCTGAATAAATCCTAGAGAGTGCATCAGCCTTTCCATTGCGCGATCCTGGTCTATAAGAAATGATAAAATTAAATTGGTTTAAGAAAAGATTCCAGCGAGCCTGGCGAGGAGTCAGGCACTTAGCCGACCTGATAAATTCAAGGTTACGATGGTCTGTCAGGACGACTATTTGCTGTGCAGCTCCCTGAAGAAGGTGTCTCCATTCTTTGAAGGCGGCAATAATGGCCAACAACTCTCTATTGCCCACATCGTAGTTCCTCTCAGCCGAAGACAACTGCTGGGAAAAGAAGGCACAGGGATGCAAGACATTCTTCTCACCTGTTCTCTGAGAGAGTATAGCTCCAACGGCACAGTCTGAAGCATCCACCTCTATTATGAAGGCAAGTTCGGGGTTGGGATGTACTAAGATAGGTGCAGTGGTAAATTTATCTTTTAGACGGGAAAATGCTTCCTGGGCTTGGGGAGTCCAGGAGAACCTAGACTCTTTCCGGGTAAGTTGGGTGATAGGTGACACTACCTCAGAGAAATTCCTAATGAAACGTCTATAGAAGTTGGCAAACCCGATGAAACGCTGCACCTCCTTCACATTTCTAGGACTTGGCCAATCCTTGATGGCTTGGGTCTTGCTTCCATCCATACTAATTCCTTGTGTAGACAGTACATACCCCAGAAATTGAATTTCGGTCCTATGGAATTCACACTTTTCAAGTTTGATGTAAAGATGATTTTGTCTTAGACGTTCCAAGACCATTCTCACATGTCCATGATGTTCCTCTGTGGAGTTAGAAAAAATTAGAATATCATCCAAATAAATCACCACGAATGTATCTAGGAGATCCCTGAAGATGTCATTCACCAAGTGTTGGAAAGTGGCTGGGGCGGTACTCAGACCAAAAGGCATAACTAGATATTCAAAGTGTCCATAGCGTGACCTGAATGCAGTCTTCCATTCATCCCCAGGTCTAATACGGACTAAGTTATAGGCCCCACGGAGATCTAGTTTAGAGAAAATTTTGGCATGTCGCACTCTCTCCAATAACTCGGATTAAAGGCAATGGATAACGGTTTCTAATAGTAACCTTATGAGTTCCCTATAGTCTACGCAGGTCTCAGGATCCATCTTTCTTCTTTACAAAGAAGATGGGTGCACCTGCAGGAGATGAAGAGGGGCGTATGAAGCCCTTGGCTAGATTTTCGTCTATGTAATCCTTTAAAGCCTTTAGCTCGGGCCCCGCCAGGGGGTAGATCTTACCAAAAGGTATCTCTGCTCCAGGCAATAATTCAATTGGACAATCATATGGACGGTGAGGGGGAAGCTGGTCAGCGTTCTTCTTGTCACATAAATCCACATAGTCCTGGTATACAGCTGGTAGTTCAGGGACTGACATGGTTCCTTTAGGAACAGAGCAAGCTGAAACTTTTGGACTCATCTGTTTCTCTGGAAAGTGTAATTCCTTGGTCTCCCAGTTAATGGTAGGATTCTGAGCCTGCAGCCATGGTAGCCCTAGAATAATGGGAAAGTGGGGAGAAGAGATAAGCATAAAGGACAGTTTCTCTTGATGATCTTTACCCATAAGAACCCTCAAAGGCTCTGTTTCCTGATCCACTGGTCCAGAGGTCAGCAGGGAGCCATCCACAGTTTCCATCTGTACTGGAGTAGCCTTCTTCACTGAACGTATCCCCTGTTTCAGAGCAAAGGAGACATCCATAAAATTTCCACTTGCCCCTGAGTCGATCATAGCAGAGCTAGACACCCAAGCTGAGTCAACCCAGAGTTTGATGGAAAGAAAGCAATGAGAATTGTTTTTCTTACAACTCAGCTGGGACACCGCTGAAGAAACTTGAAAAATTGCAGCGTTTACACAGTCAACGTCCTCAGAAGTAACGGAGTTTAAGTCCGAGAAATCAAGATCTGTTGCTGCAGATCTCTCTGGCGCCTGAGGCTCGGACCTGACAGATCCCTCTCGCAACACTCACAGTGAATGAGTGCTGCAGTAGTCTTACGAGAACGGCTGGGGCAGTTTATAATGAAGTGCCCTGACTTACCACAATAGAAACATAGATTCTCCTTAAAACGATGTTCCTTGCGTGCATCACTAACCCGTCGTTGTAAAGAGTCTACCTGCATGGGTTCAGGTTCAGGTTCCCGTGTGATTCTACTCAAAGGTTCCTTAGCTGGAGAGGAAGGTAGGAAAAGGTTAGTGCGATTGCTTTCGAACCATCTCTCTTGCCTGCGTTCAGTCAGACGAGTATCAATACGGATGCAGTAGTTAATAAAGTCACCTAACGCAGTGGGAGGGTCGGCACGAGCAAGTTCATCCTTAATCAGTGGAGATAACCCTTTTCGAAAAATAGATTTTTTGGCGGAACTGTCCCAGGTGGTATCAAGGGCCCATCTCCTGAAATCCAAGGCATATTCAGCTACCGAGTGCTTACCTTGGCGCAAAGCTAACATGGCTGCTTCAGCTGTTGCACCTCGATTGGGGTCATCAAACACCTGCCCCATGGCTGAAATGAAAGCATCAAGATGATCCAAACATTCATCCTCAGTCTCAATCAGAGGGTTTGCCCACATCAAAGCCTTGTTGGTAAGCAACATAATTATAGTAAGCACTTTAGATCGTTCAGTGGGAAATTGTGAAGCATGTGCAGAAAAAAAAAGATTGCATTGATTAATAAATCCCCTGAATTTCTCACGTTCACCGCCAAAACGAAAAGGGGGCAACTTGGGAATCCCAGAACTCGGGGCTACGGCAGGAGCCTGGACTCGCTCCTCTAGAACCTCAATCCTGGCTCGCAAATCCTGGGCAGTCTGTCCAAACACTTGCAAATTGTGATTAGTGAGGTCCTGTAGGTTTGTAAAATGGGTTTTTATAGTCTGCAAATCTGCAAGGATATTATCAGTCACTCCGCAAAGTTCCTTTATGCGGGCCTCCATTTTCCAGATCTTTTAAGACAGGAGTACTGGAAGGAGAGGAGAAGAAAAAAAAAACAATAGTGTTTACCTGTGGTAACACTCCAGAGAGAAAAAAAAATTAAGGGAACTGCTCACCTGGAATGGTTGTGAGAAGTCACAACCACTATCATCACAGAAAGTTCAACCGGACATCTGATATCCACAGTTACAGCAGACACAAAAGAGGAAAGAAAAAAAAAACAATAGTGTTTACCTGTGGTAACACTGCAGAAAAAAAAACTTAAGGGAATTGCTCACCTGGAATGGTTGTGAGAAGTCACAACCACTGTCATCACAGAAAGTACAACCGGACATCTGATATCCACAGTTACAGCAGACACAGCCTTTCCAGACCCAGCAGACACTAACGTTTGGCTTCAGAATCTTGTAATGTAAGGAGTACAGTTCATATAGTGTCTTGTGCTTGGGTGCGATGAAAACACAGGAGTCACAGGTTTGATATAGAAGGTCTTGTATTACTTCATACAAGTGGCAATAATAGTCACACAGTTTGCAGATACAAAAGCAGGAGACACAGCAGGCCAGAGTAACTTAAGCTCAGCAATCACTCTCCAAAACAGGTTCAGGATCTCTTCTCTGTTACCATAAGTCCATGCAAACGTGGATTTATCAAATAGCAAGGTTCCAAAGTCCACGAGTGTTCCAAAGTTCCACAATAGGAAATAACTGGAGTACAAGGTCCAAGGCTTCCAGGAGTCAGGTCACAGGTTCACTGCAGGCTTGATTCTGAAGCACTGATTGCTCAGCTGTGGCTGCTTAAGAAGCAAGAGGGAGAGAATCAGGGCGGGAACATGCAAGCTGGAAACTCCATATTGACTGAGGGCAAGACAGCTGCAGCAAGACAGAAAGTAAAATGGCTGACGGAAAAACTGAGTTTCAGGAACATGTACACAGAACCTTACACCGAGTGGTGCTTAGCACCGTTCATTTTCTCCCTGGTAGTGCTGAGCCGCGTCTGTGTTCCCTGGTGGTGCTGAGCCCCGTCCCTGTTCTCCCGGGTGGTGCTGAGCCCCGTCCATGATATTTGGGTGATGCCGAGCCCTGTCCATGTTTTCCCGGATAATGCTGAGCCCCGTTAATTTTCTCCCTGGTGGTGCTGAGCCCTGTCCCTGTTCTCCCGGGTGGTGCTGAGCCCCGTCCATGATATTTGAGTGATGCCGAGCCCCGTCCCTGTTTTCCCGGATAGTGCTGAGCCCCGTCCCTGTTCTCCCAGGTGGTGCCGAGCCCAATCCCTGATCTCCTGGGTGGTGCTGAGCCCCGTCACTGTTCTCCCGGGTGGTGCTGAGCCCCGTCCATGATATTTGGGTGATGCCAAGCTCCGTCCCTGTTTTTCCGGATAGTGCTGAGCCCCGTCCCTGTTCTCCCAGGTGGTGCTGAGCCCTATCCCGTGTTCTCCTGGGTGGTGCTGAGCCCCGTCCCTGTTCTCCCGGGTAGTGCTGGGCCCCGTCCCTGTTCTCCCGGGTGGTGCTGAGCCCGTGCCTGTTCTCCCGAGTGGTGCTGAGCCACGTCCATGATATTTGGGTGATGTCGAGCCCTGTCTATGTTTTCCCGGATAGTGCTGAGCCCCGTTGATTTTCTCCCTGGTGGTGCTGAGCCCTGTCTCTGTTCCCTGGTGGTGCTGAGCCCCGTCCCTGTTCTCCCGGGTGGTGCTGAGCCCCGTCCCTGTTCTCCCGGTGGTACTGAGCCACGTCCATGATATTTGGGTGATGCCGAGCCCCGTCCCTGTTTTCCCGGATAGTGCTGAGTCCCGTCCCTGTTCTCCCGGGTGGTGCCGAGCCCTATCTCTGTTCTCCTGGGTGGTGCTGAGCCCTGTCTCTGTTCCCTGGTGGTGCCGAGCCCCGTCTCTGTTCTCCCGGGTAGTGCTGAGCCCCATCCCTGTTCTCCTGGGTGGTGTTGAGCCCCGTCCCTGTTCTCCCGGGTGATGTTGAGCCCCGTCCCTGTTCTCCCAGGTGGTGCTGAGCCCTGTCCCTGTTCTCCCGGGTAGTGCTGAGCCCCGTCCCTGTTCTCCTGGGTGGTGCTGAGCCACGTGCCTGTCCTCCCTGGTGGTGCTGAGCCCCGTGCCTGTTCTCCCAGGTGTACTGAGCCACGTCCATGATATTTGGGTGATGCCGAGCCCCGTCCTTGTTTTCCCGGATAGTGCTGAGTCCCGTCCCTGTTCTCCCGGTGGTGCCGAGCCCTATCCCTGTTCTCCTGGGTGGTGCTGAGCCCTGTCTCTGTTCCCTGGTGGTGCCGAGCCCCGTCCCTGTTCTCCCGGGTAGTGCTGAGCCCCGTCCCTGTTCTCCCGGTGGTGTTGAACCCCGTCCCTGTTCTCCCGGGTGGTGTTGAGCCCCGTCCCTTTTCTCCCAGGTGGTGCTGAGCCTTGTCCCTGTTCTCCCGGGTAGTGCTGAGCCCCGTCCCTGTTCTCCTGGGTGGTGCTGAGCCACGTGCCTGTTCTCCCGGGTGGTGCTGAGCCCCGTGCCTGTTCTCCTGGGTGGTGCTGAGCCCTGTCTCTGTTCCCTGGTGGTGCCGAGCTCCGTCCCTGTTCTCCCGGGTAGTGCTGAGCCTCGTCCCTGTTCTCCCGGGTGGTGTTGAGCCACGTGCCTGTTCTCCCTGGTGGTGCTGAGCCCCGTGCCTGTTCTCCCAGGTGGTACTGAGCCACGTCCATGATATTTGGGTGATGCCGAGCCCCGTCCCTGTTTTCCCGGATAGTGCTGAGTCCCGTCCCTGTTCTCCCGGGTGGTGCCGAGCCCTATCCCTGTTCTCCTGGGTGGTGCTGAGCCCTGTCTCTGTTCCCTGGTGGTGCCGAGCCCCGTCCCTGTTCTCCCGGGTAGTGCTGAGCCCCGTCCCTGTTCTCCCGGGTGGTGTTGAACCCCGTCCCTGTTCTCCCGGGTGGTGTTGAGCCCCGTCCCTGTTCTCCCAGGTGGTGCTGAGCCCTGTCCCTGTTCTCCCAGGTAGTGCTGAGCCCCGTCAATGTTCTCCTGGGTGGTGCTGAGCCATGTGCCTGTTCTCCCGGGTGGTGCTGAGCCCCGTGCCTGTTCTCCTGGGTGGTGCTGAGCCCTGTCTCTGTTCCCTGGTGGTGCCGAGCTCCATCCCTGTTCTCCCGGGTAGTGATGAGCCTCGTCCCTGTTCTCCCGGGTGGTGTTGAGCCCCGTCCCTGTTCTCCCGGTGGTGTTGAGCCCCGTCCCTGTTCTCCTGGGTGGTGCTGAGCCCCGCCCCTGTTCTCCCGGGTAGTGCTGAGCCCCGTGCCTGTTCTCCCGGGTGGTGCTGAGCCCCGTGCCTGTTCTCCCGGGTGGTGCTAAGCCCCGTCCATGATATTTGGGTGATGCCGAGCCCTGTCCATGTTTTCCCGGATAGTGCTGAGCCCCTTTGATTTTCTCCCTGGTGGTGCTGAGCCCGTCTCCCTGTTGATCCCGTTCCGGGTGGTGCTGAGCCCTGTCCCTGTTGTCCCGGGTGGTGCTGAGCCCCGTCCATGATTTTTGGGTGATGCTGAGCCCTGTCCATGTTTTCCCGGATAGTGCTGAGCCCCGTTCATTTTCTCCTGGTGGTGCTGAGCCCTGTCTCTGTTCCCTGGTGGTGCTGAGCCCCGTCCCTGTTGTCCTGGGTGGTGCTGAGCCCCGTCCCTGTTCTCCCGGGTGGTGCTGAGCCCCGTCCATGATATTTGGGTGATGCCGAGCCCCGTCCCTGTTTTCCCGGGTAGTGCTGAGCCCCGTTCATTTTCTCCCTGGTTGTGCTGAGCCCCTTCCCTGTCATTTTCTTGCTGTGGGAATCATTTGTACTTCTGATATTTTGCACAGATCATCCTGAAATCCTGCTCTGGGATTGATTATAAAGAGTTTTTCACCTTCCTGAGGATCATCGCTGAGCACAGGATTCAGGTCTTACGGGATAGACATGAGAACAACGTCCTGCAGAGCCCCCACGTGATGGCCCCGGGCTCCGACATGTGCAGTTTGATCTCAGGAAGATTGCTGATACTCTGGTTTTATTAATGGACAACCAGGATTTCCAGAATCTGGACACAGAAACATTACATCCCCGCCCCAAAGATTTACTGACGGAGCTGGAGAGAGCGATACAGTGATGGGAGCACAGAGGATGAAAATGTGACAAACACTTAGACCGTGAGCGGTCGTACTGCATTATGAGCGCTAGTGTGTGCTGCTGGCAGAAATCCCAGCAGAGAATGCGCTGTACAGACACTGAACCAGCAGGGGGCGGCAAGGAGACTTAAGGTCTTGTAACCTAAACAGTGACAGGCTAGCAGAATTGTGAGTGCAGCTCTGGGTGTGAGTGGAAAAAGTAGCAAAATATTTCTTCAGTTTCTTACTCGGGATCAGAACGTGTCCCGCTGTGTTTTGGAAACCAATAAACAGCTGTAACTTAAAAAAAAAACAAGTTTTGGGTGCGTACGCCGTGGAATAACATCCAGGGTGCCTCTGTTCCACATGAGGACCACGAGTCAGGAACAGTTCATACCCCCGAGAATAGAAAATAACTTACTGGTACGTGATCCACCCCAGGTATAGAAACATCAGCCCTGGGCCCCCGGGGAGCTCATTGCCTTCGTCACCCAGCTCCCAGACCCCCAGGAAAACACCGTAACTTTTGGATTGTGTCTCCAGGGTGTCCAAGAAGCATGTCAGACCACAAGGGATGATCTCGTGTGGTCATTTTACAGAAAGGGAGCGACCCCCTCTCTAATCCCCGCAGTGCTTCTTGAATGGCCGTAGAACAGTCCAGCCGCAGTGCCCTCCAGTCACCAGGAGTGGCGCCATAAAGGAAATAACCCGGGATGCTTAAATAGAAACCGTGTCATAAGAAAGAGTTAACTTGGCTCCTGTGCAGCCAAAAAGGGGACTTGAGAGGGGGAAATTGCGACTACAGCAATGTAGCATGGGGGTCTGTGGGCAAAAAGGACGTTTTCAGCAATGTTCTACAGAGCCAACAGCTACTATCCTGACCCCTCCATAGGAAGCTGCAATCCAGCTGTCTCCCTGTGCCATTGTCCCTCCAGGGACCCACACTCACTGCCCCATTACCATTCCCCCAGGGACCCACACTCATTACCCCCATTACACCCCCAGGGAGCCACACTCACTGCCCCACTCCATCCCCCAGGGATCCACACTCACTGCCCCATTACCATCCCCCAGGGACCCACACTCATTACCCCCATTATCACCCCAAGGACCACACTCACTACCCCAATCCCATCCCCCAGGGACCCACACTCACTCCCCCATTCCATCCCCCAGGATCCACACTGCCCCATTACCATCCCCCAGGGACCCACACTCATTACCCCCATTCCACCCCAGGACCCACACCTGCCCCATTACCATCCCCCAGGGACCCACACTCATTACCCCATTATCACCCCCAGGGACCCACACTCACTGCCCCATTACCATCCCCCAGGGACCCACACTCATTACCCCATTATCACCCCCAGGACCACACTCACTGCCCCATCACCCACCTCACTCCCATCCCCCAGGGATCCACACTCACTGCCCCCATACCATCCCCCAGGGATCCACACCATCATACCCCCCATCCCACACCCCCAGGTACCACCTCACGCCCCCACTTCCCATCCCCCAGGGATCCACACTCACTGCCCCCATTCCATCCCCCAGGGACCACACATCCCCATTATCACCCCCAGGACCACACTCACTCCCCCATCCACCCCCAGGGACCCACACTCACTGCCCATTCCATCCCCAGGACCCACACTCTTCCCCATATCACCCCCAGGACCACACTCACTGCCCCATTCCATCCCCAGGGACCCACACTCATGCCCCATTCTCATCCCCAGGACCCACACTCACTCCCCCATCCCAACCCGGACCACATCATCCACCCACCTACCCCCCCATTACCATCCCCCAGGGACCACACTCATTACCCCCATTATCACCCCAATGGACCCACACTCACTACCCCCAATCCCATCCCCCAGGACCCACACTCACTGCCCCCATCCCATCCCCCAGGACCCACTCACTCTCCCATCCCCAGGGACCCACACTCATCCCCATTCCCCCCCCAAGGACCACACTCACTGCCCCATTCCATCCCCCAGGGACCCACATCATTACCCCATTATCACCCCCAGGGACCCACACTCACTGCCCATTCCTCCCCCAGGATCCACACTCATCCCCCATTACCACCCCAGGGAACCACACTCATTCCCCCTTATCCCCCATGGACCACACTCACTGCCCTCATTACCATCCCCAGGGACCCACATCATTACCCCCATTATCACCCCCAGGGACCACACTCACTGCCCCCATTCCCATCCCCCAGGGATCCACACTCACTGCCCCATTCCATCCCCAGGATCCACACCTTCCCCATTACACCCCCAGGGACCCACACTCATTACCCCCATTATCCCCCAGGGACCCACACTCACTGCCCCATTCCATCCCCCATGGACCCACACTCTTACCCCATTCACCCCAGGACCCACACTCACTGCCCCATCCATCCCCAGGGACCCACACTCATCCCCCATTTCCCCCAGGACCCACACTCACTGCCCCCATCCCATCCCCCAGGGACCCACACTCACTGCCCCATTCCCATCCCCCAGGGACCCACACTCTTACCCCCATTATCCCCCAGGACCCACACTCACTACCCCATTCCCATCCCCCAGGGACCCACACTCACTGCCCCATTCCCATCCCCAGGGATCCCACTGCCCCATTACCATCCCCCAGGGACCCACACTCATTACCCCCATTATCACCCCCAGGTACCCACACTCACTGCCCCATTCCATCCCCCAGGGACCCACACTCATCTACCCCCATTATCACCCCCATGGACCCACACTCTCTGCCCCCATCCCATCCCCCAGGGACCGCACCTCACTGCCCCATTCCATCCCCCATGGACCCACACTCATCTCCCCATTTCACCCCCATGGACCCACACTCACTCCCCCATCCCATCCCCCAGGGACCCACACTCACTGCCCCCATTCCATCCCCCAGGACCACACTCACTGCTCCCATCCCCAGGGACCATCACTTACTGCTCCCATTCCCATCCCCCAGGACCCACACTCACTGCCCTCATTCCCATCCCCAGGGACCCACATTCATTACCCCCCATTATCACCCCCAGGGACCCACACTCACTGCCCCCATTCCCATCCCCCAGGGATCCACACTCACTGCCTGCCCATTCCCATCCCCCAGGGATCCACACTCACTGCCCTCATTACCATCCCCCAGGGACCCACACTCATTACCCCCAGGGATCCAAACTCTGCCCTATTGCCACCCCCAGGGACCCACACTCACTGCCTCCCATTCCCATCCCCCAGGGACCCACACTCACTGCCCCCATTCCCATCCCCCAGGGATCCACACTCACTGCCCCATTATCCATCCCCCAGGGACCCACACTCATTATCCCCCAGGGATCCACCACTCTCTGCCCCCATTCCATCCCCCAGGGACCCACACTCACTGCTCCCATTCCCATCCCCCAGGGACCCACACTCACTGCCCCCATTCCCATCCCCCAGGGATCCACACTCACTGCCCCATTCCCATCCCCAGGGACCCACACTCACTGCCCTCATTCCCATCCTCCAGGGACCCACATTCATTACCCCCCATTATCACCCCCAGGGACCCACACTCACTGCCCCCATTCCCATCCCCAGGGATCCACACTCACTGCGCCATTACCATCCCCCAGGGACCCACACTCATTACCCCCAGGGATCCACACTCTCTGCCCCCATTGCCATCCCCCAGGGACCCACACTCACTGCTCCCATTCCCATCCCCCAGGGACCCACACTCACTGCCCCCATTCCCATCCCCCAGGGATCCACACTCACTGCCCCATTACCATCCCCCATGGACCCACTGTCACGCGGTCTTATGATATGTGTACGATGTCAGTAAACTATTCTTAAAAGAACAACACTCTATACAACATATAGATTAGCAACATCAGCATGTAAATATAGAATAGATTTACCTGACACGATATCCGTTGAACTCAGGGTTAATCTTGAGGACTTGATACACTGTCACAGGAAAGAGGAGGACCGGGGGTCTAACCTGACCCTAAACTGGGGTCCTAACTAATCCCTCACCTTGGAGGTACTGATAATGGTTCAGAGGTCCAAGTCTCCAGCCTAACCCTGTCTCCTATCAGTCCCTGAACCCTGTAATCAGTCCTAAGAAGGATTCTGATTACCACCAAAGGGATATGGGCTGATCTCTGCTAAATACACAGATTAGACATATAAGACAGACTGGAGAAAACACAGACTTGCATACACACTCAAACACAGAAGGAACATAAATGATCTGGGATATTAAACTCTAAGCAAGGTGAGCTTAAAACAACTAAGGAGCTCTTTAACTTAAGTCTATACAGATACAATCCTATCTGTGGTCTGCATGAAGAATTTCACTGGCAACTCCCAACACAGACAACCAGAGATTTAAAGGAAACTAATCAACAAATAATTAATTGCAGCCGGAAGAAACTGCACCCAGTCCCAGAACTGAGCACAGACAGAATTAACTCCCTAACTGCCAAACACAAAGAAACAGCAACTCAGCTGTGAGAAGTCAGAATGTGCAACCGCGACGATCTTCGTGGCGATGCACACATGACAGTACCCCCCCTTCTACGAGGGGCCTCCGGACCCTCAGGGCCAGGTTTGCCCGGGTGAGTTCTGTGGAAGGTCCGCACCAAACGATCTGCGTTAATGTCAGACGCAGGAACCCACGTCCTCTCCTCTGGACCATACCCCTTCCAATGCACCAAGTACTGAAGGGACCGGCGATTCAGACGTGAGTCAATGATCGTTGACACTTGAAACTCCAAGTTACCATTGACCACCACTGGAGGAGGAGGTAGAGGTGATGGTATGACTGGTGCCACGTACCTCTTAAGTAATGACTTGTGGAACACATTATGAATTTTAAACGTAGGAGGGAGGTCCAGACGAAATGCCACAGGATTAATTATGGAACTGATCCTGTACGGCCCGATGAATCTGGGGCCCAGCTTCCAGGAGGGAACTTTAAGTTTTATATTCCTGGTAGACAACCATACCAGATCGTTCACATTAAGATCTGGACCAGAAACTCTCCTCCTATCAGCCATACGTTTATAACGGTTCCCATAGCACTCAGATTATTCAATACACCTCTCCACACTGAAGCAAGTGACGACGAGAAACGCTCCTCCTCAGGAACCCCAGAAGGGCCCCCCCCATTGAATGTACAAAACTGGGGATGAAAACCATATGCCCCAAAAAACGGGGACTTACCAGTGGACTCGCTCCGCCTGTTGTTAAGAGCGAACTCTGCCAGAGGCAAGAAAGAAGACCAGTCCTCCTGGTTCTCTGAGACAAAACACCGAAGATAAGTCTCTAGGCTTTGATTCAGACGCTCTGTCTGACCATTGGTCTGCGGATGAAAAGCCGAGGAAAATGACAATTGCATCCCCCGACGTAAACAAAATGCCCTCCAAAACTTGGACACAAACTGAGACCCCCTATCTGACACCACATCAGAAGGCAACCCATGAAGTCTCACAATCTCCCCAATGAACACCTGCGCCAGAGTTTTAGCATTAGGGAGGGCAGGAAGAGCAATGAAATGTGCCATCTTACTGAACCTGTCAACAACCACCAGTATGACAGTCTTCCCTGACGACTGAGGAAGGTCCGTGATGAAGTCCATAGACAAATGAGTCCATGGACGCTCCGGAAGTTTCAAGGGTAAGAGGGTCCCAGACGGACGGGTATGAGGGGTCTTAGAGCGAGCACAAACCCCACAGGACGCGACAAAAGTTAAAACATCTTTATTAACGTTAGGCCACCAAAACCGGCGAGAAAGGAGATCTAAAGTAGCCTTACTCCCTGGATGTCCTGCTAAAGCAGAATTATGATGTGCCTCAATAACCTTTTGTCTCAACTGATTTGGGACAAACAGTCTCCCTGGAGGTCCTGCAGGGGCGTCCCCCTGAGCCTCTAACACCTCCTCCTCAAGCTCAGAACATACAGCCGACACTACCACCCCCTCCTGAAGGATAGGAATCGGGTCATCCATTTTCCCGGCCCCTGGGAAACTGCGAGACAAGGCATCCGCCTTAACATTCTTAGATCCAGGGCGATAAGTGACAACAAAATTAAACCTGGTAAAAAACAACGACCATCGAGCTTGTCTGGAATTCAGACGCTTAGCAGATTCCAAATACAGCAGGTTCTTGTGATCAGTAATGACGGTGACCGGGTGGACTGCCCCCTCCAAAAAGTGACGCCATTCTTCAAAAGCCAACTTAATGGCCAAAAGTTCCCTATTGCCGATATCATAATTCCTTTCGGCGGACGACAATTTTTTAGAAAAGAAAGCGCACGGATGCCATTTACCAGGGGACGGACCCTGGGACAATATTGCACCCACCCCTACGTCAGACGCGTCTACCTCCACAACGAACGGCTGTGATGCATCTGGTTGGATGAGAACGGGTGCCAAAGCAAAACATTTTTTCAAAGAGGAAAAAGCTTGGCAAGCTTTGTCCGACCATTTAGAAAAATCCGTCCCTTTTCTTGTCATGTCAGTGAGAGGTTTGACAACAGATGAGAAATTACAAATAAATTTCCGGTAGTAGTTAGCAAACCCCAGAAAACGCTGCAGAGCCTTAAGATCCTCTGGCTGATCCCATTCAAGCACTGCTCTCACCTTTTCAGGGTCCATACGGAAACCGGAGGCTGACACCAAGAAACCCAAAAACTGAAGTTCCTGTACGGCGAATACACACTTTTCCAGTTTGGCGTATAGTTTATTGTCTCGCAAGATCTGCAACACCTGTCTCACATGCTCCTGGTGAGACACAAGATCTGGTGAGTAAATTAAAATGTCATCCAAATATACGACCACAAACAGCCCCACCAGATGACGAAAAATGTCATTAACAAAATGTTGGAATACTGCTGGTGCAGTAGTCAGACCAAAAGGCATGACAAGGTTCTCATAATGTCCCTCCGGCGTGTTAAACGCCGTTTTCCACTCATCCCCCTCTTTTATCCTAATCAGATTATACGCCCCCCTGAGATCCAATTTAGAGAACCATTTGGCGCCAACAATTTGATTGAAGAGATCAGGAATCAGAGGGAGTGGATACGGATCTCGAACAGTAATCCGATTAAGTTCGCGGAAATCCAAGCAAGGGCGTAGGCCTCCATCTTTTTTCTTCACAAAGAAGAACCCCGCGGCCACTGGGGAAGATGAAGGTCTAATATGCCCTTTGGCCAGACTTTCCGAAATATAATCTTTCATAGCCTGCCTCTCAGGACCAGAAAGGTTATATAACCTAGCTTTAGGTAACTTAGCATCAGGAAGTAAATTAATAGAGCAGTCATACACGCGATGAGGAGGCAACTCCTGACACCCCTCCTCAGAGAACACATCCCCAAA
Organism: Oophaga sylvatica; assembly: GCA_033576555.1. Taxonomy (NCBI): domain Eukaryota; kingdom Metazoa; phylum Chordata; class Amphibia; order Anura; family Dendrobatidae; genus Oophaga; species Oophaga sylvatica. The sequence goes on from JARQOD010000373.1 coordinate 71,156, forward strand.
GTCCTCCAAAAAAGGAGGCAAAGTACTAGGCACGACCGCACTGATGACTGTGTTCATGCAGTTACTTTTGCAAAACTCCCCCCATTGGCTTATATCTCTGGACTGCCAATTAATCACAGGGTTATGTTTAACCAACCAAGGAAGTCCCAACACAATAGGAGTAGGTAGACCCTCCAACACATAACAAGATAATAGTTCCCTATGTATTGCCCCTACCCGAAGGTCAATGTTATGAACCTCATGAACAAAGCTACCTTGGCCGAGAGGCCTGGCGTCAATGGAGAATATAGGGATCGGTTTGACCAATACACTCAGATGCATACCTTGAGCCTGAGCAAACTGAGCGTCAACCAGATTAGCCCCGGACCCACTATCAAGAAGAACAGAAAATCTCTCCACTCTCGTACCAACCACCACCTCCACTGGTACAAGGAACTGAGAAGAACTAGGGACGAAATACATACTCCCAGGTTGTCGTCCACCACACAACCTGGGATTAACAGTTTTCCGGCGACTTTTTGCTCAACAAGGCACGGGATGGACATCCCCCAACAAAATGTCCCTCTTTCCCGCAGAAGAAACACCTTCTAGTCCTGCGGCGTACCGCCAATCCCCTCCTACGAAATGATGTCCCTCCCAACTGCATAGGCTCCTCCGAACAGACAAGGGGAACCTCAACATAAGGGACTTTAGTAGTAGGTGGAGTAACAACAGGGGGCGGAGTTACCTCGCACCTCTCCCGGAGCCGTCTATCAGTACGGATAGCTAGGGCCATAGCAGCCTCCAGTGATGGAGGAGAATCATACTGAGCCAAAACGTCCTTTAATTTGTCAGAAAGCCCATGACAAAACTGGCTCCTAAGAGCTGGGTCATTCCACTGAGTATCTGTGGCCCATCTACGGAACTCAGAAGCAAATTCCTCCGCCGGACGATCTCCCTGCTGTATCTTACGTAATTTTGTCTCAGCAAGAGAGACCCGATCTGGGTCATCATATACCAAACCCAGGGCAGTAAAAAATCGATCTACTGACTGTAGAGCCGGGGATCCCGGAGGAAGGGAGAAGGCCCAGGATTGAGGGTCCCCTTGTAGGAGCGAGATAACAATTCCCACTCTCTGCTCTTCACTCCCTGATGATCGAGGCCGAAGCCGAAAATACAATTTACATGCTTCCCTGAAGGTAAAAAATTTGTCTCGCCCACCAGTGAACCTGTCCGGGAGAGCTACTTTAGGTTCAAATCTGGTTTGCTCCGAGGGAGACAAAACTTTGGACTTAATGTCCGTCAGCTCCATGGATAATCCCTGCAACTGCAGAGCCAGCTGGGCTACTGGATCCATGGCAACTGGGAATAATTTTATGGGCCAGTGAAAATGTCACGCGGTCTTATGATATGTGTACGATGTCAGTAAACTATTCTTAAAAGAACAACACTCTATACAACATATAGATTAGCAACATCAGCATGTAAATATAGAATAGATTTACCTGACACGATATCCGTTGAACTCAGGGTTAATCTTGAGGACTTGATACACTGTCACAGGAAAGAGGAGGACCGGGGTCTAACCTGACCCTAAACTGGGGTCCTAACTAATCCCTCACCTTGGAGGTACTGATAATGGTTCAGAGGTCCAAGTCTGCAGCCTAACCCTGTCTCCTATCAGTCCCTGAACCCTGTAATCAGTCCTAAGAAGGATTCTGATTACCACCAAAGGGATATGGGCTGATCTCTGCTAAATACACAGATTAGACATATAAGACAGACTGGAGAAAACACAGACTTGCATACACACTCAAACACAGAAGGAACATAAATGATCTGGGATATTAAACTCTAAGCAAGGTGAGCTTAAAACAACTAAGGAGCTCTTTAACTTAAGTCTATACAGATACAATCCTATCTGTGGTCTGCATGAAGAATTTCACTGGCAACTCCCAACACAGACAACCAGAGATTTAAAGGAAACCAATCAACAAATAATTAATTGCAGCCGGAAGAAACTGCACCCAGTCCCAGAACTGAGCACAGACAGAATTAACTCCCTAACTGCCAAACACAAAGAAACAGCAACTCAGCTGTGAGAAGTCAGAATGTGCAACCGCGACGATCTTCGTGGCGATGCACACATGACACCCACACTCATTACCCCCATTATCACCCCCATGGACCCACACTCTCTGCCCCCATTCCCATCCCCCAGGGACCCACACTCACTGCTCCCATGCCCTTCCCCCAGTGACCCACACTCACTGCCCTCATTCCCATCCCCCAGGGACCCAAATTCATTACCCCCCATTATCACCCCCAGCGACCCACACTCGCTGCCCCAATTCCCATCCCCCAGGGACCCACACCCATTACCCCTATTATCACCCCCCAGGGACCCACACTCACTGACCCCATGGTCACCTCTCAGTGAGCCATGCTCACTGCCCCCATTCCCATCCCCCAGGGACCCACACTCACTGCCCCCACTCCCATCCCCCAGGGACCCACACTCACTGCCCCCATTCTCATCCCCCAGGAACCCACACTCACTGCTCCCATTCCCATCCTCCAGGGACTCACACTTACTGCTCCCATTCCCATCCTCCAGGGACCCACACTCACTGCCCTCATTCCCATCCTCCAGGGACCCACATTCATTACCCCCCATTATCACCCCCAGGGACCCACACTCACTGCCCCATTCCCATCCCCCAGGGATCCACACTCACTGCCCCCATTCCCATCCCCCAGGGATCCACACTCACTGCCCCATTACCATCCCCCAGGGACCCACACTCATTACCCCCAGGGATCCACACTCTCTGCCCCCATTGCCATCCCCCAGGGACCCACACTCACTGCTCCCATTCCCATCCCCCAGGGACCCACACTCACTGCCCCCATTCCCATCCCGCAGGGATCCACACTCACTGCCCCATTACCATCCCCCAGGGACCCACACTCATTACCCCCAGGGATCCACACTCTCTGCCCCCATTGCCATCCCCCAGGGACCCACACTCACTGCTCCCATTCCCATCCCCCAGGGACCCACACTCACTGCCCCCATTCCCATCCCCCAGGGATCCACACTCACTGCCCCATTCCCATCCCCCAGGGACCCACACTCACTGCCCTCATTCCCATCCTCCAGGGACCCACATTCATTACCCCCCATTATCACCCCCAGGGACCCACACTCACTGCCCCCATTCCCATCCCCCAGGGATCCACACTCACTGCCCCATTACCATCCCCCAGGGACCCACACTCATTACCCCCAGGGATCCACACTCTCTGCCCCCATTGCCATCCCCCAGGGACCCACACTCACTGCTCCCATTCCCATCCCCCAGGGACCCACACTCTGCCCCCATTCCCATCCCCCAGGGATCCACACTCACTGCCCCATTACCATCCCCCATGGACCCACACTCATTACCCCTATTATCACCCCCATGGACCCACACTCTCTGCCCCATTCCCATCCCCCAGGGACCCACACTCACTGCTCCCATGCCCATCCCCCAGGGACCCACACTCACTGCCCTCATTCCCATCCCCCAGGGACCCAAATTCATTACCCCCCATTATCACCCCCAGCGACCCACACTCGCTGCCCCAATTCCCATCCCCCAGGGACCCACACCCATTACCCCTATTACCCCCCCCAGGGACCCACACTCACTGACCCCATGGTCACCTCTCAGTGAGCCATGCTCACTGCCCCCATTGCCATCCCCCAGGACCCACACTCATTGCCCCCATTATCAGCCACAAGGAACCCATGCTCACTGCCCCCATTGTCACGGCTCAGGGTTCCATGCTCGCTGCCCCCATTGTCACATCCCCAGGGACCAACACTCGCCCATTAGGAACCCATACTCCCTGCCCCCATTGCCATACCCCAGGGACCCACACTCACTGACCCCATTCTTACCCCCATGGACCCACACTCACCGCCCCCATTATTACCCCCAGGGATCCACATTCACTGCCCCCATTCTTACCCCCATGGACCCACACTCACTGCTTTCATCTCCTGATTCCTTCATGATAAAAAAAATGGAGAAGCCTGTACAGTAACATGTTCCTGTAACATACTGTCCCCTGAATATGTGACTTGTGAAGGGGTCCAGGGACAACCTACTGCATTACAAATGACTCGGCCCCTCTGACTGATTCTGCATTGACTCCATTGTAACCAGGTTTCACTTTCCTCTGATGTACCGCGTAATTTGTTAGCGACAGTCGTGTTGCAGAAAATTGGGACTTACATAGAATTCACTACAAATGGCCCAAAGATGACCACCCCATAGGTGAAGGCCCCCTGCGTAGTCTCCTGTCCGACAATTCCCACAGCTCCAAACAGATTCTCCACCTACTTGGCTGAGAACATACCGGGCCACTCTACCCGACCGGCAATACACTGACAGGAGATAATCACCCCTGAAGTTATCAGCTGATCGGCTGCGGTGCTGTCACTTATGGCAACACTGCGTGGGAAAATTCTCACACAGCGGTTGTGATGAAACGGTCACACGGTCCGCCACACGGTAGCCCGGGGTATCACGGCCTGTGATCCCTCCGTGCCGCAAATGTGACGAAAACGCGCACACACACGACGGCTGCTGCCGTCCGACCCGGTAAACTGCAGGGACTTTTAATTATCCCACTTCCACTTAGGAACTTGCAGCTCTCTGGCGCCCCCCTTACCCTCAGGTCAGTCAGGGAACTGCACCTAGGATAATTGGTCGCCAGACGGGTCACTTGGATGTGTGCTGGCTATTGGCCACGCTGCAGTGAGGGAATTATAATTACTCCTGGCTGCAGCCAGGCAGTACCCTTATAAACCCCGCTCCGTCACTGCCAGCGTCACCCAATAGATTAACACTTTACACCCCTTCCTTTTTGCTGCCACCAGCTACGGCTTTTGATGAACAATTTATCAAGAGGGTCCGTAGCAACCCCAAAACAGTAGCGTAGTGCTTCAGGCACGTGCAAATTCGTTTATAGAGCAGGAGAAACAAACTAATAAATTTATAGGTTTATTCCTAAAAAGACAGGCAGTGCTTATACAATATAAAAAGATGTAACAAGCTGAGGCAATATAGTTATGTACAAGACAATTAGAAAATAAAAGGGGTTAACATAAGGAAGATCAACTTACAGTTCTTAGATCATAGTAGGCAAGCCATGCGGTCGGGGAGGGGAGACATCACAATGCATCACAGAGCTGCTATAAGTCTGGTGTCCAGGGCAGATCTGAGCCAGAATACCTGGCCCCTACCTTATAGACCTGTGGCCGTGACATCATAAACGGGGTGGAGTTACCAGGGTCCTCCTCTCGCTGAAAGGTATGGTTGGAGTTCTGAAAGATTATCAGGAGCATAACTCATCCTGAGAACCTCGCAGAAGAATGGCAGACCTATCAATGATCTTACTTTGAAATGACGGTTCAAATGAGCCCACACGCGGGTGGCTAGTTTATAGGGCATCCGAGAATTCCATTTCTCGGGTTCTGTTGGAGTTACGGGTTTACCAGTACCACGGGACCGTTGCCTGTCAGGCGCATGTTTCACAACAGTACTTTCGTGTTTCTAGCGGACGCTCCCACCGTGTTATTAACCAAAACAGAATGCAGTCTCCAAAATGGCTGCTAGTGTAGGAGCAGCACATGTGCTGACAATGGGGGACCCCTGCGGTGAAGCGGGAAAACTTCCAGCACTGGCAGCTCACATTACACTGCCTGAGTGCAGGCTGGGGGGGGTTGGTGAGAAGTATGAGAGCTGCAGAGAGAAGGAGGGGGGCTTTGCTTTGTGGGCTTTCAGCAGTACAAAAAAAAGATGAGGACAGCAATTCCAGCACAGCACTCATCACACCTCCCCCCCTTAGAGGGCGCTACGGAGGCATGACCTGTCGGTAATCCGACATGCGCACCTCAGCGGGTTCGCCACGTCGTGATAACCCATCAGCATTCCCATGATCGCTGCCTTTCTTGTGTTGTACGGCAAAATCATACTGCTGCAGGGCAAGGCTCCAGCGTAGCAACCTACCATTGGTTCCGGACACTGTGTGCAGCCAGCTCAGAGGGTTGTGGTCGGTGACCACCTTGAAGGTGCGCCCGTACAGGTAGGGCTGCAAACGTTGCAGTGCCCAGACCATGGCCAGGCACTCCTTCTCGATGGTGGAGTATGCCACTTCCCTTGGCAGAAGTTTCCGGCTCAGGTACAACACGGGGTGCTCCTGGTTCCCCGAATCAACCTGGCTGAGTACAGCACCGAGGCCAAATTCGCTGGCGTCAGTCTGTACCAGGAAGGGCCGACTGCTGTCGACGGCTCTCAACACTGGAGAGCTGCACAGGGCTGTTTTCAAAGCTCGGAATGCCGCCTCACAGCCATCTGTCCAGCTGACTGTTTGGGGTAGACCGCCCTTGGTGAGGTCCGTCAAGGGTTTTGCAATGGCGCTATAGTTCGGTACGAAACGCCTATAGTACCCTGCAGTGCCCAGGAAGGACTTCACCTGCTTTTTGGTCCTGGGGGGGGGCCAGGACACGATCGCGTCCACTTTCTCGGGCTCTGGACTCATGGAACCCCTGCCTACCCGGTGCCCCAGGTAGTGGACCTCCCTCATGCCCATCTGGCATTTTCCCGGCTTGATGGTCAGACCTGTCTGGTGAATACGCTTGAGCACCTCCTGGAGATGCTGAAGGTGTTCCTCCCAGGTGGAACTGAAGACGGCAATGTCGTCCAGGTACGCCACAGCGTACTCCTCCAGTCCCTGAAGCAGGTGGTTGACCATCCGCTGAAAAGTGGCAGGGGCATTCTTCATGCCGAAAGGCATGACCGTGGACTCGTACAGTCCAAAAGGGGTGATAAAGGCGGATTTCTCCTGCGCCGCAGGGCTCAGGGGAATCTGCCAGTATCCCCGGCTTAAATCCATGATGGATATGTACTTGGCATTCGCCAACCGCTCCAGCAGATCCTCGATGCGTGGCATTGGGTGCGCATCAGAGGTAGTGATGGCGTTGAGCCCCCTGTAGTCCACGCAGAACCGGGTGGTCCGATCCTTTTTGGGCACGAGAACTACAGGTGAGGCCCACGCGCTTTTGGACGGCCGGATCACCCCCAGCTGCAACATCTCATGGATCTCCTGGCGCATAATCTGCTGCACCTCCTCAGAGATCCGATAAGGTGTCCGCCGTAACGGGGCGTGATTCCCGGTGTCCACCTCATGGACTGCCAACTTGGTCCTTCCGGGTCGGTTAGTGAACACGGCCCGAAAGGATTCCAGAGTGGTCAGCAACTGCAACCGCTGGGAGGCGGTTAGCTAGGCATTTACCTTCATGTCCTCAATGGACCCATTGGCATTAGCTTGGGCCAGCATGTCTAGGAGGGGATCCTCTTCCCCGTCCTCGGGCAGATTGCAGACCGGTAGGACGCAGGCTTCACGTTCGTGATGGGCCTTCATCATGTTGACGTGAAAGGCCTTGCGCCTACCCCGAGTGTGGTCAAGCGTGACCACGTAGGTGGCTGGGTTGAGCTGTTGGTGCACGACGTACGGGCCTTCCCAGGCTGCCTGAAGCTTATCCTTTGGTACGGGGACCAGCACCCACACCTTTTGACCCACCTGGTAGGTCCGCTCCCGGGCGTTCTGGTCGTACCAGTGCTTCTGGTCAGCCTGAGCCTGCGTCATGTTGTCATGCACCAACTGCGTCAAGGTCTGCATCTTGTCGCGGAAGCGCATGACATAATCCACGATGGACACTTCCGTGGGGTTTGGCTCATCTTCCCAGGATTCTCTTATCAACCCAAGGGGTCCCCGGGCTCGCCTACCATACAGGAGCTCGAATGGGGAGAACCCCGTCGAGGCCTGCGGGACTTCTCTGTAGGCAAATAGCAGGTGTGGGAGGTACCGCTCCCAATCGCGTCCCTGGGTCTCAACCAGCATGCGGAGCATCTGTTTGAGGGTACCGTTAAAGCGCTCACACAAACCATTGGTCTGTGGGTGATACGCACTCGATACCATACGCGTCACCTGCATTTTGCTGCAGAGAGCCTTCATTAGGCGAGACATAAATTGGGTCCCTTGATCGGTAAGCATCTCCCTGGGAAATCCTACCCGTGAAAAGATGGTCACCAGTGCATCCGCCACCTTATCTGCCCTAGTTGAGGACAGAGCTACTGCCTCCGGGTACCGGGTAGCGTAGTCTACCACAGTAAGGATGTATTGCTTTCCAGAGCTGCTGGGGACGGCCAGCGGGCCCACAATGTCCACCGCGATCCTCTGGAAAGGCTCCTCTATCACTGGCAATGGGATCAGGGGAGCCTTAAGAGCAGGCCCCGCCTTCCCCACTCTTTGACAGGTGATACAGGAGCGGCAGTAGTTAGTCACATCTGTCCCCATCTTGGGCCAATAGAAGTGTTGAGACAGCCGTGCCTTAGTTTTGCTGATCCCCAAGTGTCCAGCGAGTGGAATCTCATGGGCAATCCTCAACAACTCACCTCGGAACTGGTGCGGGACGACCAGCTGTTTTTCCCTCAACCACTCCTTTTGGGAATCTCCGGGTACTGTCTCCCGGTACAACCTTCCTCGTTCCCAGAACACCCTCTCCTTATCAGTCACGGAGGTGGGCGTCTCGGCGAGGTGCCTCAAGTTCTCCAGGCTCGCATCTGAGTGCAGAGCGGCCTGGAACTCCTGGCTGGAGGCAGCCAGAAGTGACGTCAGGGTTCCTTCCTCACTGGGACCCTCTGGGACCGGCTCTGGGTCCACCTCTGGTTCAGTCTCTCCTGTAGCGGAGGAGGGTCCAGATGGCAGGGCGCTACCTGCGATCCGGGCACTCTGACTGCGGGTGACAGCAGCTACATATGCAGTCTCCCCGGGGATTTCTATAGACCCATCAGCCTGATCTGCTATGGGCTCTACCTCCCCATCCACCCCCAACACTTCAGGAGCAGTGCTACTTATGGGCCAGTTACCTTCCTCGGTGGCACTGGTCAGTGTCATGGCGTCACCTTCCTCCCGGTTCCCATGCATCTCCCCATTTCCTTAAGCACTGTCGCTTGCTCCTGTTAGGGTTCCTCAGCCGTCTCACTCCGCAGAGCGACGGGACTGAACGCTCCTGTACCTGTGGACACATCTACCACTTCAGAGAAAGGGTTAACAGATTCAGATGGCACAGATACATCACTATCAACATCAGTCCTAGGGAAAGAAAGGTTATCAGTTGCATCATCACTTCGCAAAGCATTAGCAGGTAACACAATCAGTTTCCAATCATCATCAACATCAACATCATGGTTAACGTTAACCTTATCATCAGATTGGGAAGGGGTGTCAGGGACATAGTACGCCACCATCCTCCCCAGATCAGTCCCCAATAAAACATCAGTGGGCAGGTTTTCGGACACCCCCACTTCCTTCACCCCGCTCCCGGCACCCCAGTCAATGAAAACTCGGGCTATCGGCAAGGGGTAGTGGACGCCCCCAATCCCTGTGACAGTTAAGGTTTTCCCCGGAATCAACTCTTCAGGGGCCGCCAGTTCGGGTCGGATGAGGGTTCGTTCAGCCCCGGTGTCCTTGAGGCCGGTAGCAAGACGGGCCCCCACGCGGACGGGCTGCACGTTGTCATCAACCCTCCCCACCACACCACCCACCAAAAGAACAGAGGCGTTGGGCCCGGAGGCCTTGGCTGGGGGGTTCTTCTGCCTCTCCGGACAGGTGGCGCTGATGTGTCCAGTCCTTTTACAGGAGAAACACTGGCGGGGGTCTGATGTAGGCCTGGCGCTGGCAAAGGGGATAGTGCCTCCAGAGGGACGGCTGGCAGGGGCACTGGGGTTGGTTGCAGGCTTACCCCCTCCCCAGCGGGTGGTGATGGGCTTCCGCACCTCAGTTTTCCGGTTGGCCTCATAGCTGTCGGCGATCCGTGCTGTTCTGACCGCGTCCTCCGGTTCTCGGTCCAGGATGAACTGTCGGACCTCAGCTGGGCACAGATGCAGGAACTGGTCTTTGATCATCAGGTCCCTCAGGTTCTCAAAGGTGTCAACTGACAGTCCCTGGATCCACTGGTCAAAGTGGTTCCTGAGTCCTTGCACCACATCGCTATAACTGTCGTGTGGGCCACGTTGGAGGTTCCGGAACTTCTTTCGGTATACCTCAGGGGTTAGCTGGTACTTGGCGATCAGGGCCTGCTTGATGGCCTGATAGTTGTCATCTTGATCCGGCGTGAGTGAAGCAAACGCCTCCAGAGCTTTGCCCTTTAGCCCGGGAGTCAAGTACCTGGCCCATTGGTTGTCAGGCAGCCGGTACTGTCTGCAGACTTTCTCAAAGGCCCGCAGAAAAGTGTCCAAGTCTCCGTCCTTTTCCATCACGGGAAAGTGCTCCGGCCGGGGCTTGGGACTCTGAGCGCTGCTGGGCACACTGCTCTGGGCTGTGGAGGGCATTGCCCCTTGTCTGAGCAGCTCCAGTTCATGGGCTTTCTGAGCTTCCCTGTAAGGTTCTATGTATATATTCCTGAAACTCAGTTTGTTCGTCAGCCATTTTACTTTCTGTCTTGCTGCAGCTATCTTGCCCTCAGTCAAAATGGAGTTTCCAGCTTGCATGTTCCCGCCCTGATTCTCTCCTTTGCTTCTTAAGCAGCCACAGCTGAGCAATCAGTGCTTCAGAATCTAGCCTGCAGTGAACCTGTGACTTGACTCCTGTAAGCCTTGGACCTTGTACTCCAGCTATTCCTACTGAGGAACTCTGAAGCACTTGTGGACTCTGAACCCTGCTCTTTGAAAGACCCACGTTTGCATGGACTTACGGTAACAGAGAAGAAGATCCTGAATCTGTATTGGAGAGTGATTGCTGAGCTTGGATTACTCTGGCCTGCTGTGTCTCCTGTTTCTGTGTCTGCAAACTGTGTGACTATTTCTGCCAACTTGTATGAAGTAATACAGGACTTTTCTATATCAAACCTGTGACTCCTGTGTTTTCATCGCACCCAAGCACAAGACGCTATATGAACTGTACTACATACATTACATTCCCGCTCGGCTCTCTCAGCCTCCCGCTCGGCTCTCTCAGCCTCCCGCTCGGCCCTCTCGGCCTCTCGCTGGGCTCTCTCGGCCTCTCGCTGGTTGGCCTCTCGCTGGTCGGCTCTCTCTTGAGCTTTCTGGATCAGCTTCAGGCGTTCTTCATGGTCGTCAGTGGAGAGTCCCTCCAGGGCCGCCTGCAGGTAAGGGTCCATCCCGCCCTGGGTGTAAGCAGTCAGGGGTTGGGCCTCTGCTCCTGCGGCACCACCTTGGCTTGGGCCGGCTCCTGCGCCCTCCTCGCTCTGAGCGTGGTCCCGTGCCATCAGGGCCTGGATCACTGCGGCCTTGGTTTGGTCCATGGGGACAATCTGCCTCCACTCGCATATGGCTAGAAGAGTTTCCCTGATACTCCGATTATACCAGTCGAATCCCCTCGTAGCCATGGTTGCCAAATAAAAGATAGGATAGAAAAACAAAGAGAAGGGAGGGGTAACCGCAAGTACACACAATTGTCTCAGGACTAATAAACACTGAGTCTGTTCTCCAAAACTTTAGTTGCAGGGTCGCTGACGAACCGTGCAAGTTTTTTAGTGAATGGAATGATTGCTCAAACCAGATCACTAATGCTCTATAATCCCACCGCTGCCACCAATATGTGATGAAACGGTCACACGGTCCGCCACACGGTAGCCCGGGGTATCACGGCCTGTGATCCCTCCGTGCCGCAAATGTGACGAAAACGCGCACACACACGACGGCTGCTGCCGTCCGACCCGGTACACTGCAGGGACTTTTAATTATCCCACTTCCACTTAGGAACTTGCAGCTCTCTGGCGCCCCCCTTACCCTCAGGTCAGTCAGGGAACTGCACCTAGGATAATTGGTCGCCAGACGGGTCACTTGGATGTGTGCTGGCTATTGGCCCCGCTGCAGTGAGGGAATTATAATTACTCCTGGCTGCAGCCAGGCAGTACCCTTATAAACCCCGCTCCGTCACTGCCAGCGTCACCCAATAGATTAACACTTTACACCCCTTCCTTTTTGCTGCCACCAGCTACGGCTTTTGATGAACAATTTATCAAGAGGGTCCGTAGCAACCCCAAAACAGTAGCGTAGTGCTTCAGGCACGTGCAAATTCGTTTATAGAGCAGGAGAAACAAACTAATAAATTTATAGGTTTATTCCTAAAAAGACAGGCAGTGCTTATACAATATAAAAAGATGTAACAAGCTGAGGCAATATAGTTATGTACAAGACAATTAGAAAATAAAAGGGGTTAACATAAGGAAGATCAACTTACAGTTCTTAGATCATAGTAGGCAAGCCATGCGGTCGGGGGAGGGGAGACATCACAATGCATCACAGAGCTGCTATAAGTCTGGTGTCCAGGGCAGATCTGAGCCAGAATACCTGGCCCCTACCTTATAGACCTGTGGCCGTGACATCATAAACGGGGTGGAGTTACCAAGGTCCTCCTCTCGCTGAAAGGTATGGTTGGAGTTCTGAAAGATTATCAGGAGCATAACTCATCCTGAGAACCTCGCAGAAGAATGGCAGACCTATCAATGATCTTACTTTGAAATGACGGTTCAAATGAGCCCACACGCGGGTGGGCTAGTTTATAGGGCATCCGAGAATTCCATTTCTCGGGTTCTGTTGGAGTTACGGGTTTACCAGTACCACGGGACCGTTGCCTGTCAGGCGCATGTTTCACAACAGTACTTTCGTGTTTCTAGCGGACGCTCCCACCGTGTTATTAACCAAAACAGAATGCAGTCTCCAAAATGGCTGCTAGTGTAGGAGCAGCACATGTGCTGACAATGGGGGACCCCTGCGGTGAAGCGGGAAAACTTCCAGCACTGGCAGCTCACATTACACTGCCTGAGTGCAGGCTGGGGGGGGTTGGTGAGAAGTATGAGAGCTGCAGAGAGAAGGAGGGGGGCTTTGCTTTGTGGGCTTTCAGCAGTACAAAAAAAAGATGAGGACAGCAATTCCAGCACAGCACTCATCACAGCGGTAGTGCTGTAAAGTGAGAGCACTGGAGTGATGAACTCCGGTGAACTCTCACTGCAGCTCCGTGATACACTGCGGGACATATTAGCTCCTGTCATTGTATCACCGGAGGTTGGGTAGAGCGGTCACATCTCCCGATGTGACTGTTCCACATGTGAGATCGTCGTGTGACACTCGGTAAATGAGAATTTTCCCACGCATCAGTGCTGTAAGTGACGGCATCGGAGCCGATCAGCTGATACACTGACAGGAGATAATCGCCCCCGCGTTGCATCACCGGTGGCCGGGTAGAGCGGTGACATCTCCCGATGTGGCTGTTCTACATGTGAGATCGCCGTGGGACACTCGGATTACCTGGACTACAGCGGACAGGGAGTACATGTTGGTTTATTATTTTACGTTATTTCTTGGAGACGAGGGCGTCGGGATTTGGTGTGAGGTGAGTGTAATGTGTTTCTATTTCTATGTGAATATGTATGTATTCTGTGAATAATGAATATGTATGTAATAACAGTGAGCACAGGTGCCGGCAGATGATACTACTCTCCCATCAGTGACACCAGACATAGCCGGATGGGTGCAGTAGTCTCATCGGGCCAAGCCTGCTTCACCACTGCGGGTCACAGTCTGCTGTGGAATCACCCTGACATCTGCCAGCATGATGCCGCAGCGCTGTGACCAACAGTACCGGCGGTAGCGTTACCGCACACACAGACACCCGCACACACACGCAGACAGCTGCACATACACGAAGACACCCGCACACACACGCAGACACCCGCACACACACGAAGACACACGCACAGTCACCCGCACACACACGCAGACACCCGCACACACACGAAGACACCCGCGCAGACACCCGCACACACACACAGACACCCGCACACACACAGACACCCGCACACACATGCAGACAGCTGCACACACACAGACACCTGCACACACACGCAGACACCTGCACACACACAGACACCGCACACAGACACACGCAGACAGCTGCACACACACGCAGACACCCACACACACATGCAGACAGCTGCACACACACGCAGACACCGCACGCAGAGCAAAAGCTACCAGACACCCACACACACATGCAGACACCCGCACACACATGCAGACACCTGCACACACACACAGACACCCGCACACACATGCAGACACCCGCACACACACACAGACACCCCACACACATGCAGACACTTGCACACACACACAGACACCTGCACACACTCGCAGACAGCAGCACACACACACAGATTGCACACACACGTAGACAGCTGCACTCACACGCAGACACTTGCACACACACGTAGACACCTACGCACAGCACACACACACATGCACACACATACAGACACCCGCACATCACACAGACAGCTGCACACACAGACACCCGCACACACAGACACGCCGCACACACACAGACAGCGCACACACACGACAGACAGCCGCACACACACGCAGACAACCCGCAGACAGCCCACACACACAGACACCCGCACACCAGCAGACACCCGCACACACACACAGACACCCGCACAACATCAGACAGCGCACACACACAGACAACCGCACCAACACCCGCACACACACAGCCGCACAGACACCGCAGCAGCACACACAGACACCCGCACACAACACACGCACACACCAGACACTGCACACACCAGACAGCCGCACACACAGCACCCGACACACAGACAGCTGCACACACACAGACACCGCACACACGCAGACACGCCCACACACAGCAGACACCCGCACACACGCAGACACCCGCACACACACACATGACACCCGCACACACATGCAGACACCGCACACACACACAGACACCCGCACACACAGATAGCCCGCACACACGACACGCACACACAGACACCTGCACACACACAGACAGCACGCACACAACACACAGACTTGCACACACACGTAGACAGCTGCACTCACACGCAGACACTTGCACACACACGACACACCTGCACAACACACAGACAGCGCACACACACACAGACACCGACACAACAGACACCCCACACACAGACACCGCACACCACAGACAGCTGCACACACACACAGACACCCGCACAACACGCACAGACAGCGCGCACACACAGACAGCGCCCAAACACACACAGACACCGCACACACAGACACCCGCACACACACAGACACCGCACATCAGACAGCCACCACACAGACACCGCACACAAACACGCACACCACAGACACCGCCACATCAGACACCCGGCACACACACGACACCCGCCACACACACCAGACACCTGCACACACACAGACAGCCGCACACACAGCACCGCCACACAGACAGCCGCACACACACACAGACAGCCGCACACACAGACACCGCCACACACACACAGACACCCGCACACACAGAGACAGCCGCCACACACACAGACACCCGCACACACACAGACACGCACACACACACATACACCGCACACACAATAGCGCGCACACACAGACACACCCGCACACACAGACACCGCACACACACACAGACACCCGCACACACACAGACACGCACACACACAACAGCTGCACACACACGAAGACAGCTGCACCACACGCAGACACCGCACACACACAGACAGCCGCACACACACACAGCGCACACAAACAGACACCCGCACACACACAGACACCCGCACACACACGACACCCGCACACACAGAACAGCCCACACAGACACTGCACACACACACAGACACCCGCCACACACAGACAGACCGCAACACCAACACTCAACACACCAGACACCGCACACACATCACCCCGCTCACACAGACACCCCACACACACCGATACCCCCACACACACAGACAGCCGCCAACACAGACAGCCGCACACACAGACACCCACACACAGACACCGCACACACACACAGACAGCCGCACACACAGACACCCGCGCACACACAGACACCGCACACACAAGACAGCCGCACACACAACAACCACACGCACACACAGAACCCGCACACCACAGACACCGCACACACACAGACAGCGCACCACACACAACACCGCCACACAAGCCGCCACAACACGACACCGCCCACACACACAGACACCGCACACACAGACACCCCACACACACACCACAGCACACAACAGCAACCCACAGACACCAGCACACACACAGACACCGCACCACAGAACGCCAACACAGACCACAGACAACACCGACACCCGCACCACCACCGCAACAGAACGCCACACAGAACCACACACAACGCACACACCGCCGCAACAGACACCCAGCAGCCGCACAACAGACGGCAACAGAGCGCAACAAACCACACACAGACGCACACAACAACCACACACACACACCACACACAGACAGCCGCACACAGACACACGCACAGCGCCACACAGACACCGCGCACACACACAGACAGCCGCACACACACAGACACCGCACACACACACAACCGCACACACAGACAGCCGCACACACAGACACCGCACACACACAGACACCCGCACACACAGACACCGCACACAGCACACAGACACCGACACACACAGACAGCCGCACACACACAGACAGCCGCACACACACAACGACAGACACGCACACCACACAACACGGACACAGACACCGCACACACACAACAGACACCCGCACACAACAGCACACACGCGCACACACACAGACACGCACACACACAGACACCGCCACACACAACATACCCCACACACAGACAGCGCACACACACACAGACACGCCGCACACACACAGACACCGCCACACACACAGACACGCCACACACACACAGACACCGCACACACAGACACATGCCCACACACACAGACACCGCACACACACACGACACCCACCACACAGACACCTGCACACACACACAGCCAGCGGCACACAGTACACCACACAGACACATGCCACACACACAGACGCGGCACACACAGAACCCGCACACACAGACGCGCACACACAGACACCACCACAACAGCGCACACACGACACCCGCACCCGACACCGCACAACACACGACAGACACATATTCTCCGCTAAATTTCAGAATGCAGCATTGTTCACAGCAGCGATCTGGGAGTCAGGAATGCTTCCAGGGGTCTTCCCCATGCTGTTCCTGTGATATTTGAGCACTTTTCCCATCGATTTCTGCAGTTTTTAGACCCTCAAAAGACCTCCGGTGTAGGGGGGGGTCGTGGTAAAAATGCTCGAGTTTCCCATAGACTTACATTGGGCTCGTTGCGCGGGTCGATCACCCGGGTTTTCCAATATGCCCGACCCGAGCAGCGAGCACCCGAGCATCTTTGTGCTCGCCAATCACTAGTACTTACCTCATAAGCGATCGCCATCAAGCGCAGCTCCACTTCTGGTCACAGTGCCCTTGTACATGTCATCGCGTCTGTGCTGTTGCTGACACCTGAGCAGAAGTCCAGGGAGGGTGAAGGGAGTCGGAGCTGCGCAGCCATCAAGGTAAGGCGGCCATGCACAGCTCTGAAAGCTCCCGGGCCCCGGCGCTGACGTGTGCGTCACGGCCTGCAGCGCACAGCACATTAGTGCACGATGGGGCCCGGTGAGCAGAAGCACAGGAGACGGGGCTCTGCGGCCCCTGTGTGCCGCTGCGGCCCCTGTGTGCCGCTGCGGCCCCTGTGTGCCGCTGCGGCCCCTGTGTGCCGCTGCGGCCCCTGTGTGCCGCTGCGGCCCCTGTGTGCCGCTGCGGCCCCTGTGTGCCGCTGCGGCCCCTGTGTGCCGCTGCTCATCAGCCCCATACAGCAGTAAGGGCAGTAATACCCTGATGGCGGCACTGGCCACACGTCAGGGCTGAGAAGGAAGCAGCGCGATTTCTGTGAGGTAAAATGAGTAAATAAACTGCAGTAGGAGAATGGCTCTTATGTTTACGCCGTTCCTCGTGCGGTGTAAGTGATGAGGCGGGTTTATTCTTCGGGTCAGTGCGATCGTAGAGATACATTTATAGCTTTTTACGCTTTGCTACTTTTACACGGTAAAATACTATTTTAGAATAATAAATCTGCTTTTCCGCGGCCTTATTCTGAGAGCTGTAACGTCTTCACGCTTGGCTGAAGGAGCCGTACTGGGGCTGGCGTCTTGTGGGACGGTTTGGCGGGTTCATGTGTGTGGATGTCATTTCTGTACATCACTTTGGACGCGGTTTCTGATATTGCCGGCGCCGTTATCGCCTCTATGTGATCACACCCCAGCACCGCTGCAGGGTTATGGCAGTTTTCCCTTATCCAACATGGCTGCCGCGGTGTCAGCCGCCCTATGAGCGGCGCTCCCGGGCCTGAGGGGAGGCCTATGACTCGGGGACGTCACGGCCGGGGGTCTCCCAGGCTCGGCTCACGCCCCTCTCTGTCTCTAGTGGGCACTTCCCCCTCAGTTTGGCCACATGTTGCACGTCCAGGCCTCTCTCTGAGCCTTATCTGGTGAGACCCCCGACCACTCGTCTTTCGGCGCCAGGCCTTGGTGAGTGTTCTCACTGTGCGGCTTCTCACATGGGTCGCATTGTGTTATTCCGTCGCTTATTCTTGTATTGTTATCTGTGACGTCTGTACATATGTGTCGACCCGCCACCACAATTGTGGGTTACCAGGGCAATGGGGTACTCAGAGCCGAGCCCGTAGAAGTCTATGGGGATTGTTGTCACAGGTAGCTGTGGCTCGGTCTGTGGCCCGGGCGGTCTGGCGTATGTTGTTGGGGAATATTTACAGGGGATAACTATATACAGTTCGTGACGCCACCTGTAGTATTCTGGTAATTAGTACCAGCGCTGCTGTAGATCTCTGAGGGGATGGTGATGCAGCTAGATGTCGGGTCCCCTACAGGTGGGACTCTTCCCTCAGGTCGGTAGTTAGGTAGGGATTGTGCAGGCATGCAGTATTAACTCAGTCTCACACAGTCAAAGTCTTTCCATACCTTTACTTGCAGAATGGTAAAGCAGGTCCCAGGGAGGCTGATGGGGTTGATGGAGGATGAGCTTTGAGGCAAACGGTTAAGCAAGTTAGGGGCCTCCTTTAACTCCAATGAAGCTGAGTACGACCAGCTTGAAGCGTAGTCCTCTCTATAATTCCAGCTAATCTTTAGCTGTTCTGCCCGATCAGTGTTGTGGTTGGAGCCTTTTTGTGAGAAAGATGATTTCCTATATTGTCGTGCACTGACTCACGGTCCTCACTTCCCTCTGACCCCAGTTACGTACTGACTATATGGGCTTATCCGCCGCGACCTAGGGTCCGGTAGATTTCTGGCTATCTTATCACCTTGCTTGAAACAAAGATGATCCTTCGGTCCCCAGTAACCGGTAGATTCGTGCAGGTATTCTTCACCTATAGCACTTCCTTGCTTTCTTCCACTTTTGCCCTTCGACTTGCTCAGTTCTCAGGAGATATTTCAGCCTGTTTCCAGTGGGGCACAGCTTTGACTAGGCTCGGGTACGTTAAAGTACCTATACTAGACTCCACAATTTTAAGCTGAAGATAGAGCAGAGTCCCTAAGACGTCTTGTCTCTCCTAAGTCTGGACACACTCTCCTACTGACACTCCCTTCCACACCCCTACTGGGCGTGTTCGAAGGTACATGATGACATGAAGAACACTTAACCTTTACCTCTCCACTCATCCTCCTGATATTGTGTACCAGGGCTACACATTCCCCCATGGTAAACGACAGCACTCCCGGGCTGTGGAATACAAAAGACAGAAAAATTTTGTTTATGCAATAACATTTGGAACAATAACATCTTCCCATCCGGGAGGTAAGACTACCTTAAACGTTACAAACTTTATAGAAAAATACAAATAGTATCAAATAGCATTTTCAATAAATAAATTTACAATATACTTGTGAAGGACCCGCACCAAACCTTCAACGTGGGTCCTGGGTGGGCTGCAGGACATCCAAGTGCAGACCTCACTCAGTGCCACACCACACGGGTTTTTGGTTCAGAGGTAAGTCAAGGTTTCATGTGAAACCATTAAGAAGGCACTTTAGTGCAACTATTTACAGGATACAGTTTTTGGGCTGGCTCAGTCCTCAGCCTCTGAGTCCATTGTAAACGAAGCTTAATAGGAAAAAACACATTTATATATATAGACTTTTCACAATATATTTACATCAGTTCGTCATAACTATTGCTGATATCTAATGGGTAATTTCCCTTTTGTGATTCTCTCTGATCTACGTGGTGTAGTTTCAGGTAAATCAATTTGCGATCTGTCTGCACTATGAAACGGTAAACCATAGAACTGCCTTAATCTTTCCATGGATCTGGCAAGCGTACTGATGGCTGGGCGGTGTGAGTCAGCTTCACCAGGGGATCCCATAGTATGGGGCGCTGCTTCAGATGATCCATCTTGAGGTTCTACAGGTTGAGGTGTTGCTGGAAGGGGTAACTCCTGAGCGGGTTCAACTGGCACTACAGGCACAACTGGAGATAGAACGTCCTCTTGTGGCTTATAAAACTGCAACACTGGAATTATCACAGCATCTCCCAGTCGGGGCCAATCCGCAGGAAAATCTCCCAGATCTGTGTGTATAACCTCTTCCTTTTTCTCTCTTTGATTGAAGACAGGGTTCTTGTCGCAACGTTTCAAGGGTTCTGGACATAGTTTCAAATGGTCTCTAGACACAGTGGTTATTGTTTTTCCTCCGTCTTTACTGACGACACAAACTTTTCCGTTGTCGTACTTAGAATCTTGTATGACGTAGGGTTCTTGCTCCCACTGATTATCCAGTTTATGCATTTTCCTCTTTCTTTTTAATACTACCTCTCCAGGCATCAAAGGCTTGGCAGGAGCATTTCGGTTGTAAACATTTTCCTGTTTCTCCCGTGCCTTATTGAGACTTTCCTCTACACAGATTTGTACTCTTCTGTATTGCTCTTGCCGATTGACGTCCCAGTTTTCAACAGCGTCGTCTGCCTCCGGTTCTACCACTCCCAGTTCTAAATCCATTGGTAGTTTTCCAGGCCTTGCTCTCATCAGATAGGCTGGAGTGCAGTTAGTTGAGCTTACAGGTATATGGTTGTACAAATCAACCAAATCAGGTAGTAAATCCGGCCATCGATTCCTGTCTTCCAACGGTATGGATCTCAACAAGTCAAGGACAATATGGTTCATCTTTTCACAAAGACCGTTGGTTTGAGGGTGATATGGTGTTGTTCTTATTTTCTTGCACCCGTACATTTGACAGAATTCCTTGAATAAGTCGGCTTCAAAAGCAGGTCCCTGATCGGTTAAGACTTGCTCGGGATACCCATGCGGTCTGCAGAAGCTTGCTTGAAAGGTCTTCGCTGCCGTCACTGCAGTCTGGTCTTTCACTGGAACGACTACCAGAAATCTGGAGTAATGGTCCACCATGGTCAAGGCGTATGAGTATCCAGATCTACTCGGCGACAGTTTGACGTGGTCCAGGGCCACAATCTCCAGGGGACGAGTCGTCCGGATAGGTTGCAGGGGGGCCTTCTGACTTCCGTAGTCCTTTCTTCTGAGACCACAGGGTCCACAGTTCCGACACCACCTCTCGATGGAGCTGCGCATCCCTACCCAGTAGAACCGGCATCTCAACAGGGTCTCCAGCTTCCTCCAGCCAAAGTGTCCTGCTTGATCGTGGTATGCTTCCAACACCATTGGGACGTCTGCCTTTGGGACCACTATTTGCCAGACCATTTCATGGGTTCTGGGGTTGACGTATCTTCTGCACAACTTCTCACGGTACAGGAACAACCTGCTTCTCTCGTTCCACAGGAGCTTGGCGGGCATAGGTGCATCCTTTTCCAAAGAGGAGCCTTCTTGCTTTAACAACTCCTTGACGTGGCTGACCACTGGATCACTGTCCTGAGTCTCTTTCCAGCTGTGATGGGGTAAAGGATTTAATGTTGCACCATTTTGCTTTCTGTGGACTTGATGCTCGTGGACTACCCCATTTCGATGGAACGCGGGTAGCTCAATTTCTTCCAGGTCGTCCGATTCTTCTTCCGTATCAGAGTCATGCGGCATTCGGGACAACGCATCAGCATTAGCATTCTTTCGACCTGCCCGGTACTTGATAGTAAACTGGTAATTGGACAACCGAGCCATCCATCGCTGCTCCATGGCACCCAGCTTGGCGGTTTCCAGGTGCGTTAATGGGTTGTTGTCTGTGTACGCCGTGAACTTGTTGGAGGCCAGATAGTGCTTAAATCTTTCGGTAATGGCCCAGACCAGCGCCAGAAACTCTAGCTTGAAGCTGCTATAATTTTCCGGATTCCTTTCAGTTGGCCTGAGTTTTCTGCTGGCATATGCGATGACTTTTTCTTGTCCATTCTGCTTCTGACTGAGAACGGCTCCCAACCCTTCATTACTGGCGTCGGTGTACAACAGGAACGGTTGACTGTAATCAGGATAGGTTAAGATTTCATCACCTGTAAGGATCTCTTTCATCTTTTGGAATGCTTCAGCCTGTTCTTTACCCCAATTAAAGGGAGGGTTTCTGCTCTTCAGGGATTGTCCCACCAGGAGGTCCTGTAAAGGAGCTGCCTTCTTCGTGTAATCTTTCACGAATCTCCGGTAGTAACCCGTTAGTCCCAGGAACTGTCGCACTTCCTTAAGGTTCTTCGGCTCCGGCCACTTCTGGATGGCAGTGACTTTCTCTGGGTCCGGCGCTACTCCTTCCGAACTGACGATGTGCCCCAAGTATTGTACCTTCTGCTTGAGTAGATGGCATTTTGAGGGTTTCAACTTCATCCCGTACCTGGACAGGGACTCAAACACTTCTGCCAGGTGCTTCAGATGGTCCTCATATGTCTTGGAATACACGATAACGTCGTCTAGGTATAGCAGCACGGTTTCAAAATTGAGATGTCCCAGACAGTTTTCCATCACTCTCTGAAATGTTCCTGGGGCACTGCTGAGCCCAAACGGCATTCTGTCGAACTCACAGAGCCCCATTGGGGTGGTGAAAGCCGTTTTCTCACGATCCTCCTCAGCCACAGCCACTTGCCAGTAACCACTAGTCAGATCAAGGGTAGAAAAGTAGTTAGCCGTTTTCAGAGCAGCTAATGATTCCTCTATACGTGGTAGCGGGTATGCATCCTTGTGTGTTATGCGGTTCACCTGCCTGTAATCCACACACATTCTCATACTACCATCTTTCTTTTTAACCAGAACTAGAGGGGCTGCCCAGGGACTACAACTATCCCTTATCACCCCAGCTTTCTTCATATCATTCAACATTTCTTTAGCCTTCTGATAATGAGCTGGAGGTATGGGCCTATACCGCTCTTTGATGGGAGGATGACTGCCTGTAGGGATATGATGTTGTACTCCCTTAATTGTCCCAAAATCAAGTGGGTTTTTGCTAAACACTTGGGCGTACTCGTGCACCACCCGTAATACCCCTTGCTTCTGGTGAGCGGGAGTGGTGTCCGTCCCAACATGGAGCTGCTGACACCATTCCGCCACCTGAGTTGCTGGTCATTGTCCTCCTCTATTTGACAGGAGTCTAAGGACTCAGCCGGGAGAATGGAATTATTGTCGACAGCATGAAGTTTAGCAATGGTTGCATAACGGGGTAAATTTACCTCATCATCTCCCCAATTGAGAAGCCGTACAGGTACTCTCCCATTCACCACTTCTACTACTCCTCTAGCAGTCATAAGTGTAGGTCTATGTTCTGAATGGTGGGGTTCTACTACAGCTTGGTAATTCTGTCCCCTCAGACCTATGGCTGCCCTGCACCAAATGATCATTTCACTCATTGGGGGTATCACAATAGGATTCGAGTCAGTGACCCGTACATTACCAATTTCGCCGTCGGTAAGCTTCGCTTGTTGCTGACACACCAGGGCCCGGATCTCTCTTTGGATGACTCCTCTCTGCCTTGGTCGGGCAATCTCAGCGAGCTGTTGGAGCAAGAACACTACTTCTTCCAAACAATTACCAATAACATTAGTACCCAATATTATATTTAGACCATTCTCCTCATTTACAGTCTTCACTACCAGAAGTCCCTGGTCTTTCAACTCCTCTCTTCCCACCTTTACATCTACACATTTTGTTCCAAGTACTTCTACAGGAAGACCATTAGAAGCATACACGGTAAAGTCAAGGCTCGGGGGTTTAAGATCGTCCATTGACCAGTACTTGGTATATAGGGCATCAGGTATAAGAGTGACTTGAGACCCAGTGTCTAGCAATGCTGGAACAGCAATCCCATCTAAAATAATGGACAGGTAGGGTCGCCCGCCCACATACCTGCGGTTCCAGTCTAGGGGGCCTGGCGGGTATTCTCCTGGGTGTTGGCCCTTGGACCCAGGTTCTGCCCGTTTAAAGGACACTGTGGAGACAAATGACCTTTTCGGTTGCAGCGAAAACAGACGATCTCTCGACGAGAAGGGTGTTGATCAGAGGTTGCTCCTGGGGGTGGCGTTGTCCTCCTCCGGGGGGGCGACGTCTTCTTTCTTCTCCGGTGCATCCACGGGACGTCTTCTGGGCAGTCCGCTAGCAAGATTTTTCCTTCCTCTTCTTTCCGCAGTTGCAGGGCACTCATAACAGCAGCCAGATTTTTAGTCAGCTGGCGCACCTCTGAGCGCAGACAGTCCAATTCACTAGGAGATGTCACCTGCGCTTTGGCTTCAGCCACTAGCGGGGAACAGGGGGTTACTGCCGGTTCCGGAGTGACTTCACCCTGATGATGTTGGGTGGCCACCTCAGGTTTGCCCAGGGGCCGCAGCCCTTTTATTGCCATGTCCTTTAGGGCATCAAAGGTAGCATCCGGATGATCTAAGGACCACCAATTTACAGTTCTGCGTTCCTCTGGGGATCTCAATCCCTGTATAAACTGTTCTTTCAACATTTTATTCTCATGGAGAGCATTTAAATTGTTAATTTGCTTGAGTGCTTTCAGGGCTCCTTGCAATCGGCAAGCATAGTCCCGGATGCTGTCACCTGGCTGTTGTGAACAGTGATAGAAGGCCATCCGGAGATCCGTTTCTGTGCGGTCTTCAAATATGGCATTTAGTTTAAGGAAAATCGCAGGTACCGACTCCAGATCAACGGTATCCCAAGTCTCCACTTCCCTCTCAGCAGCGCCAGTTAACTGCCCTATTAACACAGCAGCTTTTTGTTTCTCAGGCATGGAGTACATTTCCAATAGGCTGCTTAACTTCCGCTTGAAGCCTGATAATGTGCCTGGCTCACCGCTGTACTGGGGAAGCCATTTCGCCCCAGGCATATATGGAAGCGTTAGTGGCATGATCGGGACTACCGGACTAGGTGCTGGGCCTGCGCCTCCATCTGGCGCTACAATACCAGACGGTGCGGGATTAAGCCCTCCGGCCGGGGCCGCACTGTCAGCCTGTTGTTGTGACATCCTTGCTCCCCCTTGGTTAAACGGAGCCTACCGGTTTCAGATGCTGCTACTTCACAGGCACCGCAGTGAGAACAGGACCTTCGTCGCAGGCGCTCTGATGTCAGAGCGTTCACTTCCTGTCGCAGGACCTTCCGATGAGTCAGAGCCGGGGGCGTGTCCAAGACTCTGCGCGCTCTTTCAGGTACGCCCTCCTTCTTCTCCAACGCTTTAGGCGCGAATCTGGCGGCAAATATGGCGGTATTTGGCGCCAAACGACAGCAACAGTCTTTTTCACTCAAACAGTTACATAGGCACGCAGGGCTCGCAATTCTGCGAGTTTCGTATCCTGTTCGTGACGCCAAGTTTTGTTGTGTCGACCCGCCACCACAATTGTGGGTTACCAGGGCAATGGGGTACTCAGAGCCGAGCCCGTAGAAGTCTATGGGGATTGTTGTCACAGGTAGCTGTGGCTCGGTCTGTGGCCCGGGCGGTCTGGCGTATGTTGTTGGGGAATATTTACAGGGGATAACTATATACAGTTCGTGACGCCACCTGTAGTATTCTGGTAATTAGTACCAGCGCTGCTGTAGATCTCTGAGGGGATGGTGAGGCAGCTAGATGTCGGGTCCCCTACAGGTGGGACTCTTCCCTCAGGTCGGTAGTTAGGTAGGGATTGTGCAGGCATGCAGTATTAACTCAGTCTCACACAGTCAAAGTCTTTCCATACCTTTACTTGCAGAATGGTAAAGCAGGTCCCAGGGAGGCTGATGGGGTTGATGGAGGATGAGCTTTGAGGCAAACGGTTAAGCAAGTTAGGGGCCTCCTTTAACTCCAATGAAGCTGAGTACGACCAGCTTGAAGCGTAGTCCTCTCTATAATTCCAGCTAATCTTTAGCTGTTCTGCCCGATCAGTGTTGTGGTTGGAGCCTTTTTGTGAGAAAGATGATTTCCTATATTGTCGTGCACTGACTCACGGTCCTCACTTCCCTCTGACCCCAGTTACGTACTGACTATATGGGCTTATCCGCCGCGACCTAGGGTCCGGTAGATTTCTGGCTATCTTATCACCTTGCTTGAAACAAAGATGATCCTTCGGTCCCCAGTAACCGGTAGATTCGTGCAGGTATTCTTCACCTATAGCACTTCCTTGCTTTCTTCCACTTTTGCCCTTCGACTTGCTCAGTTCTCAGGAGATATTTCAGCCTGTTTCCAGTGGGGCACAGCTTTGACTAGGCTCGGGTACGTTAAAGTACCTATACTAGACTCCACAATTTTAAGCTGAAGATAGAGCAGAGTCCCTAAGACGTCTTGTCTCTCCTAAGTCTGGACACACTCTCCTACTGACACTCCCTTCCACACCCCTACTGGGCGTGTTCGAAGGTACATGATGACATGAAGAACACTTAACCTTTACCTCTCCACTCATCCTCCTGATATTGTGTACCAGGGCTACACACATACAGTCACTATGGAGCCGCCATTCTACTGCGGCACATAAGTCTGTGCACCGGGTGCCATGAGTTCTGCTGAAGGGCCGAGTATCAGTGTGAACCTCGCCCTCTGTCCTCCCATCTGTCTGTATATAATGTATGTGTGCGTGTAGATACTGAGCGTACACAGCGCCTTGAAAAAGTCTTCATACCCCGGGAACGTTCCCACATTTCTCACGTTACACCCACAAACTTATATGGATTTTATTGGGATTTTCTATGATAAAAAGTAACAAATATTTGTGACAAGTAAAATAAATAATACAGGAAGGGTTAATAATTATTCTACAAATCTGAACATTGTGCCGTGCGATAGTATTCATCCCCTTAGTCTGTACTTTGTAGGACCCCCACCTTTCTCTGTGGTCTTTTGGGGTCTGTCTCTCCACCTTTCTCTGCAGTCTTTTGGGGTCTGTCTCTCCACCTTTCTCTGTGGTCTTTTGGGGTCTGTCTCTCCACCTTTCTCTGCAGTCTTTTGGGGTCTTTCTCCCACCTTTCTCTGTGGTCTTTTGAGGTCTGTCTCTCCACCTTTCTCTGCAGTCTTTTGGGGTCTCTCTCCACCTTTCTCTGCAGTCTTTTGGGGTCTGTCTCTCCACCTTTCTCTGCAGTCTTTTGGGGTCTTTCTCCCACCTTTCTCTGTGGTCTTTTGGGGTCTGTTTCTCCACCTTTCTCTGCAGTCTTTTGGGGTCTATCTCTCCACCTTTCTCTGCAGTCTTTTGGGGTCTGTCTCTCCACCTTTCTCTGCAGTCTTTTGGGGTCTGTCTCCACCTTTCTCTGCAGTCTTTTGGGGTCTGTCTCTCCACCTTTCTCTGCAGTCTTTTGGGGTCTGTCTCTCCACCTTTCTCTGTGGTCTTTTGGGGTCTGTCTCTCCACCTTTCCCTGCAGTCTTTTGGGGTCTGTCTCTCCACCTTTCTCTGCAGTATTTTGGGGTCTGTCTCTCCACCTTTCTCTGCAGTCTTTTGGGGTCTGTCTCTCCACCTTTCTCTGCAGTCTTTTGGGGTCTGTCTCCACCTTTCTCTGCAGTCTTTTGGGGTCTGTCTCTCCACCTTTCTCTGCAGTCTTTTGGGGTCTGTCTCTCCACCTTTCTCTGTGGTCTTTTGGGGTCTGTCTCTCCACCTTTCCCTGCAGTCTTTTGGGTCTGTCTCTCCACCTTTCTCTGCAGTCATTTTGGGGTCTGTCTCTCCACCTTTCTCTGCAGTCTTTTGGGGTCTGTCTCTCCCCCTTTCTCTGCAGTCTTTTGGGGTCTGTCTCCCACCTTTACCTGCAGTCTTTTGGAGTCTGTCTCTCCACCTTTCTCTGCAGTCTTTTGGGGTCTGTTCTCCACCTTTCTCTGCAGTCTTTTGGGGTCTGTCTCTCCTTTCTCTGCAGTCTTTTGGGGTCTGTCTCTCCCCTTTCTCTGCAGTCTTTTGGGGTCTGTCTCTCACCTTTCTCTGCAGTCTTTTGGGGTCTGTCTCTCCTCCTTTCTCTGCAGTCTTTTGGGGTCTGTCTCTCCTCCTTTCTCTGCAGTCTTTTGGGGTCTGTCTCCCACCTTTCTCTGCAGTCTTTTGGGGTCTGTCTCTCCACCTTTCTCTGCAGTCTTTTGGGGTCTGTCTCTCCACCTTTCTCTGCAGTCTTTTGGGGTCTGTCTGTCCCCCTTTCCCTGCAGTCTTTTGGGTCTCTCTCCACCTTTCTCTGCAGTCATTTTGGGGTCTGTCTCTCCACCTTTCTCTGCAGTCTTTTGGGGTCTGTCTCTCCACCTTTCTCTGCAGTCTTTTGGGGTCTGTCTCCCACCTTTCTCTGCAGTCTTTTGGGGTCTGTCTCTCCCTCCTTTCCCTGCAGTCTTTTGGGGTCTGTCTCTCCACCTTTCTCTGCAGTATTTTGGGGTCTGTCTCTCCACCTTTCTCTGCAGTCTTTTGGGGTCTTACTCCCACCTTTCTCTGCAGTCTTTTGGGGTCTGTCTCTCCACCTTTCTCTGCAGTCTTTTGGGTCTGTCTCTCCACCTTTCTCTGCAGTCTTTTGGGTTTGTCGCTCCACCTTTCTCTGCAGTCTTTTGGGGTCTGTCTCCACCTTTCTCTGCAGTCTTTTGGGGTCTGTCTCTCCACCTTTCTCTGCAGTCTTTTGGGGTCTGTCTCCACCTTTCTCTGCAGTCTATTTGGGTCTGTCCTCCACCTTTCTCTGCAGTCTTTTGGGGTCTGTCTCTCCCACCTTTCTCTGCAGTCTTTTGGGGTCTGTCTCTCCACCTTTCTCTGCAGTCTTTTGGGGTCTGTCTCTCCCACCTTTCTCTGCAGTCTTTTGGGTCTGTCTCTCCACCTTTCTCTGCAGTCTTTTGGTGTCTGTCTCTCCACCTTTCTCTTCAGTCTTTTGGGGTTGTCTCTCCACCTTTCTCTGTAGTCTTTTGGGGTCTGTCTCTCCCACCTTTCTCTGCAGTCTTTTGGGGTCTCTCCACCTTTCTCTGCAGTCTTTTGGGGTCTCTCCACCTTTCTCTGCAGTCTTTGGGTCTGTCTCCACCTTTCTCTGCAGTCTTTGGGTCTGTCTCTCCACCTTTCTCTGCAGTCTTTTGGGGTCTGTCTCTCCACCTTTCTCTGCAGTCTTTTGGGGTCTGTCTCTTCCACCTTTCTCTGCAGTCTTTTGGGGTCTGTCTCTCACCTTTCTCTGCAGTATTTTGGGGTCTGTCTCTTCACCTTTCTCTGCAGTATTTTGGGGTCTGTCTCTTCACCTTTCTCTGCAGTCTTTTGGGGTCTGTCTCTCCACCTTTCTCTGCAGTATTTTGGGGTCTGTCTCTCCACCTTTCTCTGCAGTCTTTTGGGGTCTGTCTCCACTTTCTACGTATTTGGGGTCGTCTTCACCTTTCTCTGCAGTCTTTTGGGGTCTGTCTCTCCACCTTTCTCTGCAGTCTTTTGGGTCTGTCCTCACCTTTCTCTGCAGCTTTTGGGTCTGTCTCCCACCTTTCTCTGCAGTCTTTTGGGGTCTGTCTCCCACCTTTCTCTGCAGTCATTTGGGGTCTGTCTGTCTTTTGGGGTCTGTCTCTCCCACTTTTTTCTGCAGTCTTTTGGGGTCTGTCTCTCCCACCTTTCTCTGCAGTCTTTTGGGTCTGTCTACCACCTTTCTCTGCAGTTTTTTGGAGTCTGTCTCTCCCACCTTTCTCTGCAGTCATTTGGGGTCTGTCTCTCCCACTTTCTCTGCAGTGTTTTGGTGTCTGTCTCCCACCTTTCTCTGCAGTCTTTTGGGGTCTGTCTCTCCACCTTTAACTGCAGTCTTTTGGGGTCTGTCTCTCCCCCTTTCTCTCCATTCTTTAGGGTCTGTCTCTTCCCCTTTTTCTGCAGTCTTTTGGGGTCTGTCTCTCCAGCTTTGCCCTCTCGCTCGGTGACATTGGATGGAGACATCTGTGAAAGGTCATTTTCATACAAAATAATGGGACCCACATAGATGCCCATACAGAATAATGACCCCACAAAGTCCTCCATACAGAAAAATGGGCTCCACATAGTCCTTCATACAGAATAATGGCCCTACATAGTCCATCATACAGTATTATGGCAACACATAGTCCTCCATACAGTATAATTGTCCCATAAAGTCCTTCATACAGTATGATGGCCCCACATTGTCCTCCATACAGAATAATGGGCCTCACATAGTGCTCCATACAGAATAATGGGCCCAACATTGTTCTCCATACAGTAAAATGAGCCCCACATAGTCCTTCATATAGCATAATGGGCCCCACACAGTCCTCCATACAGAATAATGGGCCCCACACAGTCCTGCATACAGGATAACTGGTGCCACATCGTCCATCATACCGTATAATGGCCCCACATAGTCCTCCATACAGTATAAAGGCCCCATATAGTCCTCTATACAAAATACTGGGCCCTACATAGTTGTTCTTACAGTATAATGTGCCCCAAATAGACCATACAGATTAATGACCTCACAAAGTTCTCCATACAGAATAATGGGCCCCACATAGTCCTTCATGCAGGATAATGGCCCCACATAGTCCATCATACAAGATAATAGTCACACATTGTTAAGAACTGACCATAGTTGGAGTAGTGATATTGCAACCACTAAGGGCATCTCCGGCCGGTGGCGTCGTCTGGATATAGCCAGAGTTCAGTACACGGAGTGGGAGAGTAGTTGGAAGAATAAGTAGGAATCGTAGACAGGATGCAGCCAGAGGTCGGTACAAGGAGCAGCAGTAGGATCTTGAGGATAAGCAGCAGGTGACAAAAGGCAAGATTAAAGGCTGGGAGCTCATAACGAGCTCCAGTGGTGCTGTGAACGTTCAGGAGCGGCTCTGCTATGTTCATGCAGCTCCGGACACTGGGCTGCTCCTCCATCCAGCAATCGTTCTCCGCTCTGATCTCCAGTATAAAACTAGCACACAAAGTTACACAATCCTGACGACGCTACCTGGCCATGCTGCACCTAGTGGTTGCAATATCACTTCTCCAACTCAGGTCAGTCCTTCATACAGTATAATGGGCCCCACATAGTGCTCCATACAGAATAATTAGCCCAAAATTGTTTTCCATAGAGTAAAATGGACCCCACGTAGTCCTCCATACAGTATAATGTGCCCCGCACAATGCTCCATTCAGAATAATGGCACCCACATAGTCCTGCATGCAGGATAATGGGCCCCACATAGTCCATTATATCGTATAATGGCCACACATAGTCTTCCATACAGTATAATGGCCCTACATAGTCCTCCATACAAGATAATGGTCCTTACATAGTTATCCATACAGAATGATGGATCTCGCATAGTCCTTCATACACGATAATGGCCCCACATAGTCCATCATACAGTATAATAGCCATATATAGTCTTTCATACAGTATAATGGCTACTCATAGTCCTCCATACAGTAGTTACCCCACAAAATCCTTTATACAGTTTAAAGGCCCCACATTGTCCTCCTTACAGAAAAATGGGACCCACATAGTCCTCTGTACAGAATATTAGTCCCCCACAGAGTCCTCCATACAGAATGGGCCCCATATTGTCCTCCATACAGTAAAATGGGCCCTACGTAGTCTTCCATACCAAATAATGGGCCCCACATAGTTCTCCTTACAGAATAATGAGCCCCGCATATTCCTTCATACAGAATACTGTGCCTCCCATACTCATCCATATAGAATAATGGCTCATACAATATAATGGCTTACATTGTCATCCATATAGAGTAATGGTCCATACAGTATAATGGGCCACATAGTCATCTATGCAGAATAATGGGCCTCACATTAAAAAAAAAAAAAAATACCTCTCCTCGTTCCCCCGCTGCTCTGGTCTCGGCAGTGAGAAGCTCTGAAATTCTTCACTGCTTGGCACAGCGGGCGCATAATAGAGATGTCATCATGACCGCTGCAATGTTGGATGCAGAAAGAGAATAATGGCGGGGGGAGCATCAGCTGGTGGCTCCCTTTCCATCATTGCTTTCAACTATTGGCATCCAAGATGTTGATACAGCTAACAGTGCAGTGCTGGGCAGTGGAGCTGGTTGAATTCCTCAACAGTACCCTCCACACGCATTGTATTATAACCCTACTGTACCACCACACCAAATTATAACCCCAACACAGCATGATGCCCCAACTGTAATCCCCATATAGCCATTCACACGGTATAATGAGCCCCACATAGTCCTTCATACAGTATAATAGGCCCCACATAGTCCTCCATACGGTATAATGGCCCTACAAAGTCTCCATCGGTATAATGAGCCCACAAAGTCCTCCATACGGTATAATGAGCCCCACATAGTCCTTCATACAGTATAATAGGCCCCACATAGTCCTCCATACAGTATAATGGGCCCTACAAAGTCCTCCATTCAAAATAATGGGCCCCACATAGTTGTCCATACAGTATAATGACCCCACAAAGTCCTCCATACAGAATAATGGGCCCCACATAGTCCATCATATGGTATAAATGCTACATATAGCCCTCCATACAGTATTATGGTAACACATAGTCCTCCATACAGAATAATGGGCCCCATATACAGTCATGGCCAAAAGTTTTGAGAATGACACAAATATTATATTTTCACATGATCTGCTGCCCTCTGGTTTTTATGTGGTGTTTGACAGATGTTTTTATCACAGACAGAAATATAATAATTGCAAACATATGAGTAATAAAAGCTTATATTGACAGTTAGAATGAGTTAATGCAGCAAGTCAATATTTGCAGTGTTGACCCTTCTTCTTCAGGACCTCTGCAATTCTCCCTGGCATGCTCTCAATCAACTTCTGGACCAAATCCTGACTGATAGCAGTCCGTTCTTGCACAATCAATGCTTTCATTTTGTCAGAATTTTTAGGTTTTTGTTTGTCCACCCGTCTCTTGATGATTGACCACAAGTTCTCAATGGGATTAAGATCTGCGGAGTTTCCAGGCCATGGACCCAAAATCTCTATGTTTTGTTCCCTGAGCCATTTAGTTATCACCTTTGCTTTATGGCAAGGTGCTCCATCATGCTAGAAAAGGCATTGTTGATCGCCAAACTGCTCTTGGAGGGTTGGGAGAAGTTGCTCTTGGAGGACATTCTGGTACCATTCTTTATTCATGACTGTGTTTTTAGGCAAGACTGTGAGAGAGCCGATTCCCTTGGCTGAGAAGCAACCCCACACATGAATGGTTTCAGGATGCTTAACAGTTGGCATGAGACAAGACTGGTGGTAGCGCTCACCTTGTCTTCTCCGAATGAGGCGTTTTCCTGATGTCCCAAACAATCGAAAAGGGGATTCATCAGAGAAAATAACTTTACCCCAGTCCTCAGCAGTCCACTTCCTGTACCTTTTGCAGAATATCAGTCTGTCCATGATGTTTTTTCTGGTGAGAAGTGGCTTCTTTGCTGCCCTCCTTGAGACCAGTCCTTGCTCCAAGAGTCTCCGCCTCACAGTGCGTGCAGATGCACTCATACCTGCCTGCTGCCATTCCTGAGCAAGCTCTGCACTGCTGGTAGCCCGATCCCGCAGCTGAAACACTTAAGAGACGGTCCTGGCGCTTGCTGGTCTTTCTTGGGCGCCCTGAAGCCTTTTTGGCAACAATGGAACCTCTCTCCTTGAAGTTCTTGATGATGCAATAGATTGTTGACTGAGATGCAATCTTTCTAGCTGCGATGCTCTTCCATGTTAGGCCATTTTTGTGCATTGCAATGATGACTGCACGTGTTTCTTTAGAGATAACCATGGTTAACAGAAGAGAAACAATGATGCCAAGCACCAGCCTCCTTTTAAAGTGTCCAGTGGTGTCATTCTTACTTAATCATGACAGATTGATCTCCAGCCATGTCCTCATCAACACCCACACCTGTGTTAATGGAGCAATCACTGAAGAGAGGTTAGCTGGTCCTTTTAAGGCAGGGCTGCAATGATGTTGAAATGTGTTTTGGGGGATAAAGTTCATTTTCTAGCCAAATATTGACTTTGCAAGTAATTGCTGTTAAGCTGATCACTCTTTATAACATTCTGGAGTATATGCAAATTGCCATTAGAAAAAGTGAAGCAGTAGACTTTGTAAAAATTAATATTTGTGTCATTCTCAAAACTTTTGTCCATGACTGTAGTCCTTCATACAGGATAATGGCCCCACATAGTCCATCATACGGTATAAATGCTACATATAGCCCTCCATACAGTAATATGGTAACACCTAGTCCTCCATACAGTATAATTGCTCCACAAAATCCTTCATGCAGTATAATGACCCCACATTGACCTCCATACAGAATATTTGTCCCCACATTGTCCTCCATGTAGTAAAATGGGCCCTATGCAGTCTTCCATACTGAATAAGGGGCCCCACATAGTGCTCCACACAGAATAATGGGTCTCACATAGTCATCCATATAGAATAATGGCCCTCATAGTCCTCCATACAGTATAATGTCCACATAGTCCTCTATGCAGGATAATGAGCCCAACATTAAAAATAAATAAATGCTCACCTCTCCTTTTCCCCAGCTGCTCTGGTCTTGGCAGCGAGAGGCTCTGAAACGCTTCTCTGCTCGGCTCTGCGGGTGCATAATACAGATGTCGTCACTCCCGCTGCGATGTCAGATGCAGAAAGAGAATATCGGGGAGGATCGGCTGAGGGCTCCCTTTCCATCATTGCTTTCAACTTTATTGGCATCCAGGATGTTGATACAGTCTGACACCGTGCGGTGCCGGGACGGGCGAGCCGGTGCCAGCATCGCGGACCACATATGGCCATTGGGCCAGAGTTTGACGTGTGACCTGAACCATCAGTTGTAGCTATGGCAGCATGTTTAGAGTGATTGTCCTGCAGGAAGGTGAGCCTTCGCTCCAGTCTCAAGTCTTTTGTAGCCTCTAACAGATTTTTTTCTCCAGGATTGCTCTGTATTTAGCGCCATCCATCTTTCCATCACCTCTGAACACCTTCCTTGTTCCTGCTGAAGAAAAGCCTCCAGGGAAAAAAGAAAAACCCTTTTTGTCATTCTTTGGAGTGCCTTTTCTAATATGTTTTTAATTCATGTTTAAAGAAATGTATCTTGTAAAGGGGCTTTTGTTTTGTGCTAGTGGGTATATCCATATTGGGCCCCTTCCATATGTACTTTTTTCTGGTTTGTGTGAAGAAAACCCTCCTTATTATGATGCTGTGACCACCATGTGTGATGGTGAGGATGGTGTTTTAGGGGTGATGTGCAGTGTTAGTTTTCTGCCAAACATAGCGCTTTGCATTTAGCCCAAAAAGTTCTCCTTTAGTCTCATCTGAGAAAAGCCCCTTCTTCCAAATGTCATGTAGGGGACACAGCTAGTATGAAAAATAAACAGAGTCATTAAATATATGAAACATTTCAAAAATATAAAAAAGGTTCTAATCACCCCACTTTTCCATTGTTAAAAATAAAGAAAGGAATATTTTAAAAAATATATTTTATCGTTGCATTCAAATTGTTTTTTGGTCACCGCCCCTCCCTAAAAAGTGTAATATGGGATCAAAGCATCTCATGCATACTAAGTTGAACTCCGTTAGAGATGTCCTGATCACCTACTGTTCAGGCATGGAACCCAAACACGTACTTCTCCAGCAAGTCCATGTTACTGTTCAGGTTCGGCACCCCGAACACCGGGTGTGTGTGATGCTGTGATCTGCATGACAGTGCAAGAAACACCGGAGGCTCTGATTGGTGGCAAGATTATTATTACTGGTCAGAGCACTGCGGTTCCCACAGACAGCGTAAGCCTGCAGCTGTGATCAGAGGTAAAAAGTCTACCTCTGGTGACAGAGGCGTTGTCTGATGGGTCTACTACTCCCATGAGCTGGTGCCTGCTGTCGCTGATAGCAGCAAAAGCAGACACCGGCTGATGGGAGTGTTCATCAGCTGGCGCCTGGGCTATAAAATAATATATTTAAAAAATGGCATGGGTTCTCCTGTATATTTAATAACCAGCCAGGCCAAACTGACAGCTGTGGTCTGCAAAACCTCAGCTGTCAGCTCTATCATGGCTGGTTATCAAGAATAGATGGGTCCTACATATTTTTTTGTAATTATTTAAATAATTAAAAAAAACTGGGATACCCCCATTTTTGACATCTAGTCCAGGTAAAACAGACAGCTGGGGGCTGGTATTCTCAGACCGGTAAGGGACCATGGATATTGCCCCCTGACTAAAAATAGCAGCCCGCAGCCACCCAGAAAAGGCACATCTATTAGATGCACCAATTCTGGCACTTTGGCCGGATATTCCCACTTACCCTGGTGCAGTGACAAGTGGGATAATTTTTGTGGGGTTGATGTCACCTTTGTATTGTCAGGTGACATCAAGCCCACGGGTAAGTAATGGAGAAGCATCTATAAGACACCTATCCATTACTAATCCTATAGTTATATGTTAAACAAAGACATAGCCAGTATAAAGTCCTTTATTTAAAATAAAAAGAACGGTTTTACTTTTTTTTTTTAAATAACAAACAGTTATAATCACCTAATGCCCATTCCATTGAAGCCCTGAGCCCCTGTAAAAAGAAACAGAAAACAATGAATAACAGTATATGAGGCTGTGGGCCAGTGTCACAAGTAGGCTTCGCTGTGTGTTCTCCCCAGGATGCCCATGGAGGCCATGGGGGTGCATTGCAGTCACATGCGTAGCTGTGATTGCAATGGTGAGGCAGTGACCGATGTCTCAGGTAGGGGTTGCTTTGTGTTCTCCCCAGGATCGCACAGAGGAGTATGGAGGCCATGAGAGTGCATTGCAGTCACAGGTGTGGCTGGGGACTGCAGTGCAGGCTAAAAATAAGTGCTAGCCTTGGGCATGCTAGTGTCCAGGGCAGAGTTGGGAAATCCTGCTCTGGGTTTTTGTATTTTGAAACAGACTGCATGATGGTAGTCGTGCAGTCCGTTTTATTCCAGGCCCGGGTTTTCCATGTGGCTGAAGGCCACAGATCCCAGTTAAAATCCCTGCAGTAAAGGGTTTGGGTGTGTCAGGTCCAGTGTCAGTCTGGTGTGTGCTAGAGGGCAGAGCAGTGGGCTCTGCAGTGCTCCATCTATGTGAGGCAAAACAAACAAGCGGAGCCAAGGCAGCTCAGGTGCCTGGCACCCACAGCGGTGCAGTCGCCCACGGCAACTGGTCTCGGAGGTGGACTGTCTTGTGCCCGGTGGTGAACCGGAGGTAGACTGTCCTATGCCTGAAGGAGGACTAGCGTGTTTTATCGGCTGCAAACTTGAGGGCATGGTTCCCGCTGCTATCCGGAGGATGCTGGGTGCTATGTAGTGCTGTGAATTGGACATTAATGCCGTGAAGTAACCGCATTAAAGAGACTTTGTGTTGGGACTTTGTTGGGTTCTGCCTCATCACTGCACAGCGTGCTACCGCAGCACTACAAGTAATACTCACCTAATGCGTGAGTATTTCAGTGAATCCCTGGTGTCCCGTAAAAAAACAAAAATGAAAAACAACCATATCCCTCACCTGTGAGGAAAAAGCAAAAAACAATCCCTGGTCCTTGGAAGTGTTGAATAGGCCCTGGACTGTTCTCACATCAGATCTAGATCTGAAGGATCCTCTGACCACACGAGCCTCTTCTTGTTATCGCACAGATCCACGTCTGACCTCCCACCGTGAAGTCCATCACATGGAAGACAGGGCTGTGGAGTCGGTAAGCCACAGTTGCGACTCAGACTCCTGGATTTTATCAGGCTCCGGCTCCGACTCCTTCATAAATGGCCAATTCGTAACAATAAATTTACTGTTGTAAAATATTAACATTGTGCTTATTCAGTTTCTCACCATCATATTATAAGTAATCAGACCACTTAGAGCAAAAACTATATTTATTAGAATACAATTAGAATATAGCAAATAACTTTTCTAAACTTTTCTAAACTCTTGTAAGTAAATATGCAATAAACACTGTTATGCAGTTAATAAGAAGAAATCTATAAATTTGTCCTCAGAAAAAGTATTGCCTCTGTCAGATCCTCCTTCATGGATGCCCTCAAATCTGATCTAATTATTTTGAGAGCAGAGAACAACCTCTCTACACTAACTTGGGTTGGTGGCAAAGCAGTAACCACTCGGGCAATATCTCTGACAATGTCAGGATACAGAGGAATCGCTTGTTGCACTGTTATTTTTGATGAACGGTCAAATTTCTCAATTTCTTTTAGTGCACATGAAAAATTCTGCTGAAATGTCCTGGCTGTGTTCTTTGATGGGGATGACTCTTCTATGCGGGAACGCTTCGCACGGTCCTTGTGATCCAAATATTTTTCAAAATTAAATTCTTCATCAGTTGATGAGGGTGAAGATGTGACAGGACGACTAAATTCTTCTTGTTCCTCCTGACTGTTCTGCCACCCTTTCATCCTTACTGCTATTTCACACAGAGCTTCTTTTCCTTTTGCTGTTGATCATCTAGAAGAATCGGATGCATTGGGTCCACATAAACAGCTGCCAAAAGAATGTTATTTTGTAATAGTAGCTCCTCTCTCTGTTTCATTGATGTAGCAATGCCACTTGCAATTAACCCTCCTCTTTGGGACAGGCGAAACATCAGGTTCTTCCACTCCTTTAAGAAAATACCTGGAGTTAAGTCCTCTGCTTGTAATTTTTAGTCGCTGTAAATGGGTGCTCTAGCAATTTTTCCAGCTCAGTCTCCTGATTCCACGGACTTTCATTTAGCGTCAGTTGAGGGTTAGCCATGTCTACAAGAAAGGTTTTCAGTTCAACCAAGCGCTGAATCATTAAGTACTGCCCCATTTTGTGGCTTGATCAATAATTGCCCCTTTTCCAGCACGTCTCTTCAAAATTGAGTCAACTTTAGGGGTTCTGGCAACAGTAGCCAATTTTCTCACCTTGCCAATCAGTGCAGCAGCATGTCCTTTTTGCAGATTGTCTCTTATAGCCAGCTGTAGCGTATGCACAGCACAGCGCATGTGATGAATGAAAGAACGTATTGACACAGTTTCAACAAGATCATCTGAACTATCATGTTGCTGTTCATCTGAAGCAACTTCAGTTTGCTCCTCAGTTACAATACTGCGTTCCTCTATTTCACAGATTTCTGTGTCTGTGGACCCAGAATGTTCTTCTAGCTGCTGGTCACCATCATTACTCTCATTCATTAATAGTACTTATCATATCTGAAGCATTGTCAGTTACAATACTGTGTTCCTCTATTTCACAGATTTCTGTCTGTGGACCCAGAATGTTCTTCTAGCTGCTGGTCACCATCATTACTCTCATTCATTAATAGTACTTATCATATCTGAAGCATTGTCAGTTACAATACTGTGTTCCTCTATTTCACAGATTTCTGTCTGTGGACCAGAATGTTCTTCTAGCTGCTGGTCACCATCATTACTCTCATTCATTAATAGTACTTATCATATCTGAAGCATTGTCAGTTACAATACTGCGTTCCTCTATTTCACACATTTCTGTCTGTGGACCAGAATGTTCTTCTAGCTGCTGGTCACCATCATTACTCTCATTCATTAATAGTACTTATCATATTTGAAGCATTGTCAGTTACCACAGAAAGAACTTGCTCTTTTTTAAGTTCGTAGTCTTGCAGAACCTTTTCCACCAAGACCTGGAGAAACTCACTGGTGTGATGAGCTTTGGGGTCTTTTACTGCCAATGTCTTGGTAACTATTTCATTTTTGTCACAAACAAATCGGACATTGATGGCAAAATAGTTCCCTCTGTGACGTGTGCAGGCATCCATTTTAAGAAACAGAAAGCGTCCCTTGAGAGTTTTTTTAAGTTCTTCCTTTTGTTTAAAAGCTTCTTCGATTACTAATTTTCTAATACTCTCTCTCCAGAGAAACACCAAGCTTGCGGCCATTTCTCCATTCAGACACATAAAAGTTGGTCGTGAAAATAATGAAATAGGCACACATCCTTTACAACAAGCTCTATGATCTGTTTTATAAATGTATCAGTAACTTTGTCACTGACAAAATATCTTTCAACTGATGGCTGGAAGAGCTGGGCTGGGTTCATTGGTTTGGATGCAGTCTTTCTCATCCACTGCTTTCAGTACTTCTGGATGAAAGCGCTGTAAATGTCTCTTTAGATTAGAAGCTCTGGTAGGAGCATTTTTATCTTTGCCTGAATATGCACTGATCTTGGCTTCACAGCATTTGTTTTCATCTGGATCATTTGTCATACACTGACAGACATAATGTTTTCTATCTTGAGTGATGGTGAAATGTTCAAATACAGCTGATTTAATGTGACGCTTCTTTGACATTCTCAGGTTTTTAATTCTGCATTCACAATCCAAATGACAATTGTTTTTCCTAAAAACAATTGTACAAAATTATTGCCAGGTCGTACAACTGATATAGTGGTCAGTAATACTGTTATTCCTCATGTACTCACAGTTAACTGATGCAAAGTTTGTTGAAAGGATAATACTTCTTACAGTCTTCCTCTTCTGAGTAGCAGCTGTGAGATGCTTGGAAGACGCACACCTAGTAAACATCTAGTCTAGAGGAGAAGCTTTACTACTAAGAATTTGCAACACATTTTCACTTTCAGT
Source organism: Oophaga sylvatica (assembly GCA_033576555.1). Taxonomy (NCBI): domain Eukaryota; kingdom Metazoa; phylum Chordata; class Amphibia; order Anura; family Dendrobatidae; genus Oophaga; species Oophaga sylvatica. The sequence goes on from JARQOD010000373.1 coordinate 112,048, forward strand.
TTCATACATTGTAAGTAGGGGGGTTGGGGCAGCATGAGGTTAACCAAGTATAAAATTAGATAAGGGCAGTGGAGAACAGTGACACACAAGAAGTAAGAAATGTCTCTGTCTCCAGCAGAACTGCTTATCACTGTTGAGTAACATTTATTAAATTCATATGAAAGTTCAATTATGAAATATTAATACATTTTTTTTTAAAGCTGGAGTCAGAGTCGGTAAATTTCTACCGACTCCGACTCTAACCAAAACTAACTCCAACTCCACAGCCCTGAGGAAGGAGACAGACGCAGTCACCAGATCCTGGTTTCTTTTCATGTAAAGCAAGAAAAGTATTGATCCTGAGTAAAAACTTTCTAGATGCTTTTGTCACGGGTGTCCTCCGCTATGAATAAATTGACAACTGGGCATTATATTTATTAAAGGGGCATGTCCATACACTTACCCTGTGAATTGATTGGACTGTGCAGAGACACCCCCTCCTGGTAACACCCAGCTGTCAATATATTCATACACTATCAGTAGGAATAACAGAGGAACGGTACAACGCCGAGATATGAAGAGAGCTGCTCCAGAATCATATAATGGAGAATATGAGGATTTACTAAAGCCGTCGTGTCCGGGGAGCTGTCGGCTCCTCGTTACTGATCTTCTCTGGTCATCTAGAACTTTCCACGTGACTTTTCCTTTGGTCGTTTTCTTGTGTTACTTTTTGTTCTATCTGTGATTTTTTTCATTATTTATTTCAGATCTGATATCCGGGTGGAAAATTTGAAAATAATAATACTACAGCCACAATGGAGAAAGAAAAGCGGTGTGATGAGCGGTGCACAGAGGACGAGCCCACAGGTAACTGCCCCGGTGAGGAGTCGCCACTAAATAAAGCAGAGAAGAGTCACGTTCTCCTCATTCTCCGGACAGTTCTGGGACGGAGGTTTTATGCTTTGTCTTTTCTCAGCTGTAGATTCCCCCTTCAGATAAATACAGGTGATATCTGGTGATAATGTGATAGCGCTATATGTGATAACACCGCTGTGCAGCTATAATATGGGTGTAAGATACAGCGGGAATGTGGAGGTGAAGTAGGAGCAGGGTCGGGCTTACCTAAGAGAGGCATGCTTGAGCTGCTGATAGCGGCCGGGTACCACTCCAGGGCAGTCCCCGGTACTGCTGCTCCTCACCCCAAGGGTCACAGACAATGACACCGTCTCTGAATCTGCTCAGACTGCACCGGTTCTGGATACTCAGGAAGAACGACACTGACATGGAGTCACTGACAGGACTGAATTCAGAGACTGGTATAGCTGTCCAGACTCGCGCATCTCAGGAATAGGTTCAGGCCCTGGATGCACACGGACCAGGGAGTAGGTTCAGGCCCTGGCCATACACGGAGCAGGGAAGCAGCTTCAGGCACTGGCCATACACGGAGCAGGGAGGAGGTTCAGGCACTGGCCATACACGGACCAGGGAGCAGGTTCAGGCACTGGCCACACACAGACCAGAGAAGCAGCTTCAGGCACTAGCCATACACGGACCAGGGAGCAGGTTCAGACACTGGACCCACAAGGACCAGGGGAGCAGGTTCAGGCACTAGCTATACACGGACCAGGGAGCAGGTTCAGGCACTGGACCCACAAGAACCAGGGTTTCAGGTTCAGTCACTGGTCCCACATGAACCAGGGGAGCAGGTTCAGTCACTGGCGACACACAGACGAGAGAAGCAGGTTCAGGCACTGGCCATACACGGACCAGAGAAGCAGGTTCAGGCACTGGCCATACACGGACCAGGGAGCAGGTTCAGGCACTGGCCACACACAGACCAAAGAAGCAGGTTCAGGCACTGGCCATACACGGACCAGGGAGCAGGTTCTGGCACTGGCCACACACAGACCAGAGAAGCAGGTTCAAGCACTGGCCATACACGGACCAGGGAGCAGGTTCAGGCACTGGCCATACACGGACCAGAGAGCAGGTTCAGGCACTGGACCCACATGGACCAAGGAGCAGGTTCAGGCATGGCCATACACGACCAGGAGCAGGTTCGGCACTGGACCCACATGGACTAGGGAAGCAGGTTCAGGCACTGGTCCCACATGGACCAAGGAGCAGGTTAGGCACTGGCCATCAGGACCCGGGAGCAGGTTCGGCACTGGACACAGGACAGGAAGCAGTTCAGGCACTGGTCCCACATGGACCAAGGAGCAGGTTGAGGCACTGGACCCACAAGGACCCGGTTTCAGGTTCAGTCACTGGCGACACACGGACCAGGAAAGCAGATTCTGGCACTTGCCACAAACATACAAGAGATCAGGTTTAAGCACTGGCCACACACGGACTACAGGTGCATGTTCAGGCTCTGGCCTCAGTAGGTTGATAGGAAGCCGTTTCAGGCTCTGGCCGCACAAGGACCAGGGTTCGGGTTGAGGACTTAGCCACACAAGGACCAGGGGACATAACACGTGTCCACGTCTCGGTCGTTAAGTGGACAATCCCAGTAAGGGCATGGGTGATGTTCCTGGACACGTGCTAGTAGAAAGTGGGGATGCCACACCAGGAGAAATAGTGGCAGCTGGGGACCGAGAATCAAGGGACAGCTGCCGCCTTGAGTCGGCGGAAATCTTTTGTGTCTACAAGCTTAAAATGCTACATTTACATGGCACGCAGCCTGGAAATGTGCACTCTTAGGGTATGTGCACACGTTGCGGCTTCACTTGATGATTTTTCTGTGCGGAGTTTGCTAAATCCGCATGTAAAACGTCCTGCGTTTTACCTGCGGATTTACTGCGGTTTTTGTGCGGATTTCCCCTGCGGTTTTACACCTGCAGATTTCTATAATGGAGCAGGCGTAAAACCGCTGCGGATTCCGCACAGAGAATTGACATGCTGCGGATTTAAATCCGCAGCAAATCCACGTGGAAAAATCCGCAGCATGTGCACAGCGTTTTTTTTTTTTTACATAGGTTATAATGGTACTGTACAACGCAGCAGAATCCGCAACGTGTGCACTAGGGTGCCAAGGAAATGCATGGTAAAGATTAAGTATCAAGTTCTTGAAGGTCTTACCTCCTAATTTTGTTCCTTTTTGGTAATAGATATTTTATAATTTTCATTTTTAAGATTAGTTATCATTTACTGGTTGCTCAATGGCACATCATGTTGCAGTTTTAAATGCTTGATTAGTATTTATCGTCATGCATATCCCGCATTATGTATGGTATGTTGTGCCGTTCGCCGATCAGATTAATTGATTTTATATGTTGATAGATCAGGCGTTTCTGAACGCGGTGATACCAAATTGTGTGTGTGTGTGTGTATATATATATATATATATATATATATATAATAATATATATTTAACCCTTTCATTTTCAATGGGGTGAAAGGGGGTGATTTGAACTTGTAGGTTTTGTTTTTTTAAAAAAAATTTAATTAGTGGTTTTTGTGTGTACAATATTGTGGAAAATGAGAAACATGGAATAATTCACATGCCTTGAGCAAGTGGTAAATCTAAATTTAATGTCAGCATATTTGACATGGTGAATCCTTATGCGAAAAGGAACAAATTTGAGGGGTAAGACTTACCAATTTGCAAAGTTCATTTTTGCCTCAGAATGTGCAATAACAGATGCACGGTGGGAGGCATCTGCAACAGTGTCATGGACAGGGGATTATCGGCCATCACCTAGCACAGGAAAGAGGCAGTGGTGTCACCCATTGGCACCAATTGTAGACCCAATTGTTTGTCCCACCGAGTCAGGTGCTTAGATGTCATGTACCTGATCATGCTGGTGGTGGTTAGGCTCTTAGTGGTCAGGCCCTGGTTGATCTTGGCATTACACAGGTTGTAAATTACCATTTTTTTAGTTTTAGAACTCTCTTTAAAAAAGTACCAGACTGGGGATCATCTAACTCTTTGAAGGAGAATTTCACGAGTGTCAGCGGAATAATTTCCCGCCTTCTCCCCCTGGTCACCAGACTGCCTATTCCTGCCTGTTTCGGTGCTGCCGATCTGTCCCCTTCAGTTTTGCTTTCCTTGCTCTGTATGCCAGCTTCTCAGGTTGGGTCAGTGACTTTGTCATCCACCACCTCTTCTTCCACCGCCACGCTCTGCCCTGGTCCTCCTGAATTGGTGACTTAACAACCTGACTTATCGGCAACTGTGTCTGATCATCATCTACCTCCTTAGACAAAATTTGCCATTCCCTACCATCATGGTCTTGTGGCCTTGGCCGCTCTAAGTTTTGTGCATCACTAAACAGCATGTCCTCCTGTCCCTCTTCGAGCATGCAGGGTAAGAAGCCACAATCACGAAATGATGTAAAGAGCTCCTCAGAGTGTCCTAGTGTGGATCACAGGTCTCCTGGGACTCAACATGGTGGGAGGAAGGGAGATCAGGGTGAGGATTAAGTGATCCAGACTCTTGGATGGTGAGACTGGACCATGTGGAAGACTGGGTGGTCCTGGCAAGTCTGCTGGAAGCATTATCTGCTATCCAACCGACCACTTGTTCACACTGGTGTGGCTACATAAGTGCTGTCTCATGCCTCCCTGCAAAGTGGGACAGGAAGCTATGTGTCGTGGATGGGCGTGTTGCTTGTGCTCCTTACCCACGTCCTCGCTGTCTGCATGCACCATCATCAGCACTTCCCATCCCTCACCACACACCTCAAGCATTTTGTAATTGCTAGGTCTCTGGAAACCAAGTTTCCTTGATTAATTGAAACTACATTTTAATCAAATAAAATTTGGTCACCTGTACCAGGCCAAGTGCTTTTTAAAAATTTCAAACCGCCGTAACTTCACAAAAAGCAGATTTAAACTGTATGGATGACAATATGCAAATTGCCTCTTAAGAGGAAAAGAGGACTTGAACTCTAGAGTGCCACCTATTGGAAGTAGCGATCCTACAAGTCACAATTAACCCTTTAACGAGTCTTGTAATGTGACTTACAATAAAAGCCAGATCAGTATCTCAATTTACAGACACGGTGTTTCGGACTATTGGTCCTCGTCAGTTCAAAGTATGAGATCTGATTAGTCAATTTTTGGGAGAAAAAATGTGAACTGTAGCAGGCCAAGAGGTTTTTAAAAATTTTAAACCACTGCAATTTTACACAAAGCTCATTAAACTGTATAGAAGACAATACAGTCAATATTCAGGTCACACCTCTGTACACATTAGACTCCGCTGACAATCTAGAGGTCTGTTGGGCAGGGTGCATTTAATTACCCTTCTGTTCTCCAGGGGAGTCTGGAAATCACTTTCTTTGTTGTCTCCAATTGTCTGAAATGTTGTCTTTTTGGACAAAAGATCTTTCATCACCAGATGTCAGTGAAGTTGTAGGGCCAGTAGTGTGACGTGTTGTTCATTGTGGAATAAATGGTGTAAGGTCCTTCTGTGTAATGCCTGTGTATTGGGCTCATCTGATGAGGTGGAATCCTTAAGCCAGCCATACAGTGGATATAAAAAGTCTTCACACCCCTATTAAAATGCCATGAAAAAATCCTACTAGGAAAGTGGCTGGGCCAATCCAGAACTTCCTTCTTGTTCTGGTGAAGCCATTCTCATGGTGATTTGGAGGTGGCGTAGGGTGGTTGTTGTGCTGAAATGTGAATTTCCTCTACATCTTCAGCTTTTTAGCACAGACTTTCGTTTTGATGTAAAATTAACTGATATTTGGTATTGTTCATTATTCCCTCCTATACACGTACAAAAAATAAAAGATTTGAAGCTATCACATTTGTGGCGACACATAGCACTGGCTGCCAGGCTATTACATCTACTTTTAATAAAAATTTACCAATATTGTATCAAGATGAAAAATTGGCTAACATACTGCCATCTGGAAGCAGACTTTTCACTCGTCGGGCAAAATCATTAGGAGATCCTCTATCTCCAGGTTTATTCGGTTGTCCATCTCCCGCTCACAAAACCTGGTTGTCTTTCATAGGTGACTTTAGATGAGGCACATCCAAACGTGCAATATTTAAACTCATGGTCAGACTCCGTCGTTTTCATCTTACCACAAGAGGATGCAATATCGTATTGATTCCTTCATCAACTGTAACGTCACACAAGTGGTTTACTTAGCTGAATGCAGATTATGTGCTACACAATGCGCGGCTGCTCCACAAGAAAGCCTAAGGTCCGATCATCGGAGCGTATTCATGACGTTGCATCCACCTGTCTAAAAACGAAAAGCTCATGGTCAGGGATATCCTCCATGATGTTCACAGGCATAGGAAGGGACAACTGTCCATCACAGAGAGGTAATTGAAGAGAAGTGCTTCTCAAATGTGAAGCCCACTGGATCCTAAAACGTGAAACCAGATTTCCTAAAGGGTTAAAGTATTAAACGGTCTGCTATACTTAGATTGACAAGCATCAATTTCCATCCACACATAAACAAAAACCTCGTTTTATTATTTTTATTTCTTCCTTTTTTTTCTGTTTCCTTTAATATTTGCCCTGCTCATAAGCATCCGTCCTTATATATCGCTACTTATTATTTTTTACAAATGTATTACATCTAATGATTTATTCTACGTGACTGATCTACAGCAAGACCCTCTCAATCATGAGATAAACTTGCTACAATCTGGTGACAGTCATACATTGTGGCACTGCTGTTTCCATCAATTCTAATATGGCTTATGAACAATGCCAATAATAGTGCCATAATCACTAATATACATATAATGCTACCGCTAGCTTCTCACTTAATGAGATTTGTCTCTGGTTGGTGTTAATCGTTAGGAGATGGTTACTGGGCTTCCCTGCATCTTATGTCTTTCATTTCATAGAATCGTAGATTTGGAAGGGACCTCCTGGGTCATCTGGTCTAACCCCCTGCTCAATGCAGGAGTCACTAAATCATCCCAGACAGATGTCTGTTCAGCCTCCATTGAAGGAGAACTCACCACCTCTCCTGGCAGCCTGTTCCACTCATTGATCACCCTGTCAAAAAGTTTTTTCTAATATCTAATCTGTGTCTCCCATTCAGTTTCATCCCATTGCTTCTAGTCTTTCCTTGTGCAAATGAGAATAAAGATGATCCTTCTACAATGTGACAGCCCTTGAGATATTTCTAGACAGCTATTAAGTCTCCTCTCAGTCTTCTCTTTCGCAGCTAAACATTCCCAAATCCTGTAACCATTCCTCATAGGACATGGTTTGCAGACCGGTCACCATTTTGGTAGCTCTTCTCTGAACTTGCTCCAGTTTGTTGATGTCTTTTTTAAAATGTGGTGCCCAAAACTGGACACGGTATTGCAGGTGAGGTCTGACCAAAGAGGAGTAGAGGGCAATAATGACCTCACGTGAGCTAGACTGTATGCTTCTGTTGATACATCCCAGAATTGTATTTGCCTTTTTTGCTGCTGCATCACACTGTTGACTCATGTTCAGTCTGTGATCTATTAGTATACCCAAGTCCTTTTTCACATGTGCTGTTACTTAGCCTTATTCCTCCCATTCTGAATATGCTTTTTTCATTTTTATTGCCCAGAAGTAGTACTTTGCATTTTTCCCTGTTCTAAACCATTCTGTTAGTTGCTGCCCACTGCTCCAGTTTATTTATATCTTTTTGAATCCTCTTTCTCTTTAGTATTAGCTATCCCTCCTAGCTTTGTGTCATCAGCAAATTTAATCAGTTTACCCTCAATTCCATCATCTAAATCATTGATGAAGATGTTGAACAATACAGGGTCCAGGACAGAGCCCTGTGGTACCCCACTTGAGACATTCTTCCAACTGGATGTGCAGCCATTTATGACCACTCTTTGGGTCCGATCACTAAGCCAGTTATGAACCCACCTAACAGTTGCCTTGTCCATTCCATACTTAGTCATTTTCTCAATAAGGATTGTGTGAAATACTTTGACAAATGCTTTGCTGAAGTCAAGATATACTATATCTACAGCATTTCCCTGATCCACCCAGTCAGTGATTCTGTCATAGAAGGAAATTAAATTAGTCTGATATGACTTATTAGTTACAAACCCATGCTGACTCTGTTTAATCACATCATTCTTATCCAGGTACTTACATACATGTTCTTTAATAATTTGTTCAAAGATCTTTCCTGGTATAGAAGTCAGACTCACCGGCCTGTAGTTCCCTGTCCACCTTCTTCCCCTTTTTGAAGATAGGAACAACATTTGCTCTTCTCCTGTCTTCTGGGACTTCTCCTGTTCTCCAAGAATTTTCAAAGATTATGGAGAGTGGTTCAAGAATTTCTTCTGCTATCTCCTTCAGTACTCTGGGGTGTAATTCATCTGGACCTGGAATTTGGAATTGGAAGGAATTTGGGACCAGCGTCAGAGGCCGGGTATGAGAGGCAGAGGCCAGGCCCTCTGATGCCTGGCACGATGATGTGCTGCGGTCTCGTGGCTGCGTCTCGACGTCTGTGTGGTGCCCTCTCCCCGCTTCCGGTATGATGATGATGCTGTAGGTCGGTGGCTGTGTTGTGTCCCCCACCCACCCCCCGTATGATGGTGATGCTGTGGGTCGGTAGCTGTGTGGCTGCCCTCCCCCCTCCGGTATGATGATGATAATGATGCTGTGGGTCGGTGTCTGTGTGGTGTCCCCCTCCCGGTATGATGATGGATGTTGCCGTAGGTCGGTTGCTGTGTGGTGTCCCCCCACCCGGTATGATGATGATGATGCCGCAGGTCGGTCGCTGTGTGGGTCCCCCTGCCCCCCGTTATGATGATGATGATGATGATGCCGCAGGTCGGTCGCTGTGTGGTGTCCCCACCCCCCGGTATGATGATGATGATGCAGCGGGTCGGTCGCTATGTGGTGCCCTCCCCCTTCGGTATTATGATGATGCTGTGGGTCGGTGGCTGTGTGGTGTCCCCCCCCCGGTATGATGATGATGCTGTGGGTCGGTAGCTGTGTGGTTGCCCTCCCCCCTCCTGTATGATGATGATGATGGTGCGGGTCAGCCGCTGTGTGGTATCCTCGCCCTCCGGTATGATGATGATGCCGCAAGGTCAGACGCTGCGTGGTATCCCCCCCCTCCGGTATGATGATGATGCCGCGGGTCAGATGCTGTGTGGTGTCCCCCTCAATAAGGGTTAAATACTTTGGCAAATGCTTTGCTGAAGTCAAGATATACTATATCTACAGCATTTCCCTGATCCACACAGTGATTCTGTCATAGAAGGAAATTAAATTAGTCTGATATGACTTATTAGTTACAAACCCATGCTGACTCTGGTTAATCACTTCATTCTTATCCAGGTACTTACATACATGTTGTTTAACAATTTGTTCAAAGATCTTTCCTGGTATAGAAGTCAGACTCACCGGCCTGTAGTTCCCTGGGTCCACCTTCTTCCCCTTTTTGAAGATAGGAACATTTGCTCTTCTCCAGTCTTCTGGGACTTCTTTTCTCCAAGAATTTTCAAAGATTATGGAGAGTGGTTCAAGAATTTCTTCTGCTATCTCCTTCAGTACTCTGGGGTGTAATTCATCTGGACCTGGAGACTTGAATTCATTTATGTTGGCTAAGTGTTTCCTCACTATCTTTCTGTTTATAGATATCCTGAAATCTTCTATTCCCTTAAAGGACAGTGAAGATCAGTTGATGTTACATTTCCTTTCTGAGAGAAAACTTATGCAAAACAGGAATTTAAAAGTTCGGCCTTCTCAACATCCTTTTTTACCATTTCATCATTTTCATCCTGTAAAAATCCTAAAAGCATCTTTGACTTTTCTTTTACTTTTGACATATTCCCAAAATCCTTTTTATTGCTTTTGACATCTCTTGCCAGCCTTAATTCATTGTCAGCTTTAGCTAATCTGATTCTTGCCCTGCAGGTTCTGCAGACCGCATTATATTCTTCTTTTGATTTCCTGCGTAATCCCTGGACAGCCCCGTCATTTGGACACAAATAAAAGCCCTGTTCAGACAATACCCGAACATTGTGATTTTATTTTTACTTTATGATATATGGGTTTTGCTGTAAATACGGTTTCTTGAGATATTTTCTACATTTTTCCATTGGGGCCATATTGTTTCTAATTCATTTCTGAACATTATGCACTTCACAGACGTTTTTTCCACGGCATCTACTGTTTAGATATAGTATCCTACATGCATTGTGCACCCCCACATCCCCACCCCCTTTTCTCTGTTCAATGGAGTCTTTTCTCTGAGTACTGCCCTATATACAGGCTGATTGAAACACAGTTTTGAAGACAACCATATGTCTAATTGCACCACATGTTCTATTTGTCCTTTCCTTTTCCTGTTTGCTATATATGCATCTCATTTGGACACTTTTATTGTCAGGACTAAGCGTGTTATAGTTTGAAACGCATAATCCTTGTCCTTTTATCCTCCCCCCCCCTCTTCCTATGTCTACCTCCCCTTCTCCCTTCAATTTTTGATATGTTTTTTCTTTAATTTTTAATATTTCCAATTAAAAGTCATGTTTTAATTCCACACTAACAAGCGGATGCTGGAACCCTCTCGTTTTTACTGTCATAATCCAGTCCACCTTGACTAAAACCCCAGCTGTAGAAGAGAATCACCAAAGCACATGCTTCCTCCACCATGCCTCACTGTGGGGATGGTAATCATTTAGTGATGCATGGTGGAACAAAACAAACCTTTTAGAATTATGAATAGAAAGTTCCAGAGCTGTGCTGTTCCGCTCTGTATGCTGTTTACATCTGGCTGCTGTCAGAGCTGGGAGCAGCAGACCGGGGTTGGTGGTGCTGAGTGTTGAATCCCCAGTGATCTGATGTTGATGACGTTTACTAAGGATACGTCATTAGAAATGATAAGGGAAATATAAAGTGGTTCCTCTGGGCTGTTGGTGAAAATTCACAGTAATGATCCAGGAGACTCAATAAATTATACACTCAGCAGTAGTACAATGAGTAGCAGGATTCCACACTGGACAATAATGAACATTAGTAGAATTGATTGTTTATTCTGTCTTCACCCCCAAGTAAATGACACTTTAGTCAATTAATAATAGTTTTGCTGCTTACTTTGCAATTTATATAGGATTTTTTCTTCAATATTTGTTATATTTAAATATATTTATTATTTAAAGTTATATCTTTCAAAAATAATAACATGCATTTTATTCTTGGCAGATGACTGTAGCGGGAGCTCCGAGGAACAACTGATATCTTTAGAATTTAAAGCAGATGATTGTAGTATCACACAAGATACGTGTACACAGCATGCCGACATCTCAGATATACCCCCAGCCGTTGACAGCCGAGATCAATCATCTGATGATTTTAATAAAGATAGATCTCCTTCATCACAGATTGTTAAACAAAATAAAAGTCACAGAAGAAATGCTGAAGATAAAAGCCCTCCTACAAGGAAGAAGCCATATTCATGTTCAGAATGTGGGAAATGTTTTAGTAACAAATCTAGTCTCATTAGACATGAGAGAAGTCATACAGGAGAGAAGCCATTTTCATGTTCAGAATGTGGGAAATGTTTTGCATACAAAGAACTGCTTACTTGTCACAAGAGAATTCATACTGGAGAGAAGCCATATTCATGTTCAGAATGTGGGAAATGTTTTGCACAGAAATCATCTCTTAATAGTCATGAGAAAATTCATACAGGAGAGAAGCCATTTTCATGTTCAGAATGCGAGAAATGTTTTTCTCTTAAAGTATCTCTTATTCGACATCAAAGACTTCACACAGGAGAGAAGCCATATTCATGTTTAGAATGCGGGAAATATTTTATTTGTAAAGCACAGCTTAGTAGTCATAAGATAATTCATACAGGAGAGAAGCCATATTCATGTTCAGAATGTGGGAAATGTTTTATTGATAAATCACAACTTATTAGTCATAAGATAATTCATACAGGAGAGAAGCCATTTTCATGTTCAAATGTGGGAAATGTTTTGCACGTAAATTATATCTTAATATTCATGAGAAAATTCATACAGGAGAGAAGTCTTATTCATGTTCAGAATGTGGGAAATGTTTTGCACAGAAATCATCTCTTAATATTCATGAGAAAATTCATACAGGAGAGAAGCCATATTCATGTTCAAAATGTGGGAAATGTTTTGCACACAAATCACATCTTAATTATCACAAGAAAATTCATACAGGAGAGAAGCCATTTCATGTTCAGAATGTGGGAAATGTTTTGCACAGAAATCATCTCTTAATATGCATGAGAAAATTCATACAGGAGAGAAGCCATTTTCATGTTCAGAATGTGGGAATTGTTTTGCATACAAATCACATCTTAATTATCACAAGAAAATTCATACCGGAGAGAAGCCATTTTCATGTTCAGAATGTGGGAAATGTTTTGCACGCAAATTATATCTTAATATTCATGAGAAAATTCATACAGGAGAGAAGCCATTTTCATGTTCAGAATGTGGGAAATGTTTTGCACAGAAATCATCTCTTAATATTCATGAGAAAATTCATACAGGAGAGAAGCCATTTTCATGTTCAGAATGTGGGAAATGTTTTGCACAGAAATCATCTCTTAATATTCATGAGAAAATTCATACAGGAGAGAAGCCATTTTCATGTTCAGAATGTGGGAAATGTTTTGCTCAGAAATCACATCTTAGTAGTCATGAGAAAATTCATACAGGAGAGAAGCCATTTTCATGTTCAGAATGTGGGAAATGTTTTTCACAGAAATTATATCTTAATAGTCATGAGAAAATTCATACAGGAGAGAAGCCATTTTCATGTTCAGAATGTGGGAAATGTTTTATTGATAAATTACAACTTAGTAGTCATAAGATAATTCATACAGGAGAGAAGCCATATTCATGTTCAGAATGTGGGAAATGTTTTGCTCTGAAATCTAATCTTTTTCAACATCAAAGACATCACACAGGAGAGAAGCCATATTATTGTTCAGAATGTGGGAAATGTTTTGCACGTAAATTATATCTTAATAATCATGAGAAAATTCATACAGGAGAGAAGCCATTTACATGTTCAGAATGTGGGAAATGTTTTGCACAGAAATCATCTCTTAATATTCATGAGAAAATTCATACAGGAGAGAAGCCATTTTCATGTTCAGAATGTGGGAAATGTTTTGCTCAGAAATCACATCTTAGTAGTCATGAGAAAATTCATACAGGAGAGAAGCCATTTTCATGTTCAGAATGTGGGAAATGTTTTTCACAGAAATTATATCTTAATAGTCATGAGAAAATTCATACAGGAGAGAAGCCATTTTCATGTTCAGAATGTGGGAAATGTTTTATTGATAAATTACAACTTAGTAGTCATAAGATAATTCATACAGGAGAGAAGCCATATTCATGTTCAGAATGTGGGAAATGTTTTGCTCTGAAATCTAATCTTTTTCAACATCAAAGACATCACACAGGAGAGAAGCCATATTATTGTTCAGAATGTGGGAAATGTTTTGCACGTAAATTATATCTTAATAATCATGAGAAAATTCATACAGGAGAGAAGCCATTTACATGTTCAGAATGTGGGAAATGTTTTGCACAGAAATCATCTCTTAATATGCATGAGAAAATTCATACAGGAGAGAAGCCATTTTCATGTTCAGAATGTGAGAAATGTTTTGCACAGAAATCATGTCTTCATATTCATGAGAAAATTCATACAGGAGAGAAGCCATTTTCATGTTCAGAATGTGGGAAATGTTTTGCACAGAAATTGTATCTTAATAATCATGAGAAAATTCATACAGGAGAGAAGCCATTTTCATGTTCAGAATGTGGGAAATGTTTTGCACGTAAATTATATCTTAATATTCATGAGAAAATTCATACTGGAGAGAAGCCATTTTCATGTTCAGAATGTGGGAAATGTTTTGCACAGAAATCATCTCTTAATATCCATGAGAAAATTCATACAGGAGAGAAGCCATTTTCATGTTCAGAATGTGGGAAATGTTTTGCTCAGAAATCATCTCTTAATAGTCATGAGAAAATTCATACAGGAGAGAAGCCATTTTCATGTTCAGAATGTGGGAAATGTTTTGCATGTAAATCATCTCTTAATATGTGTAATGATGACCCTGGAATTTGAGCTCCATTCCTTGTGCTGTTCTAGAACTTTCCTGCACTACAACCCCCAGTGTGTTTGGCCAGTACAGAGCTGGACTGAAAGATCAGTCCTTAACCCTCTGTCACATACAATAGGCCTGACAGGCACATCTCTTTTACTTTCATTTCTCCTTCCTCACCAGATTGTGAGGAAATCCCCTCCCTCCAGGTAGTCTCCTGTCTCTAGCAGCTCTGTGAAACCTCATACCACAGTTGGATTGCAGAGCTTCAGGAGGACAGATATAATTGCGCTAATCTCTCAGGCTCATTGTATGTGAACAAGTCACACTTAATAAGGTTGGTATTTTATGTTTTTATTCATCACAATTGTTTATTTAGCTTGTTTTATGAATGTGTAGCACAAAGTGTTAGGATATTTCATAGAAATAAGGCAGATTAAAAAAGAAAGTATGCTGCTCAGGCATAGCCTTTAAATGGTATATAACAGTGGTTGCTGAATGTTTGCTAAATTAATTTGTTGCATTGTATTCAATACTTACTGCTGTATAGCCATGCTGGGGCCAGTAGAGATGCTATCAGGTGCAAGGTGTTACCAGCATATGGATGTAGCCAGGCCCTGTGCCTTTGATTGTCTAAGCTTCCCTGGTGTGCTGGCCAGCTGCTAATTTATCCCAAAGCAGCTCCCACAACTCCTCCCACCTGATCCTCTACTCAGTCCTATATATTCAGTAGCAGTCTAAGGGGGCACGCATGTGCGCAGAAGTACAACGCAGCAAAGTACAGTGAAGCTGCAGTTATTTCAATGGCAGTTAGTCACGGCAGGAGTCAAGATCCCACACTATGTCTCTTTTGGGTATGTCTACTGAGTAAGCACTTCTAATTACTTGTACCTGGCTTTTCTAATCACCCATCTTAAGGTACTGCCACACTAAACAATCCCGCTAGCGATCACGATAACGACGCATACTAATGCGATCGCTAGCGGGATTGTTTCTATATCGCTAAATGCGGCCACATTTAGCGATATAGTTAACGACGCTATCGCCGTTAGCGATCTTCTTAACGACTTTAGCGGTACAAAAGTACCGCTAAATCGCTAAGAAAAGGTGCCACACAGCGATTAGATACTTACCCAGCGGGAGCGCCGAGAGAAAATAGGGTCCGGAACGATTCCAGCGACGAGCGAGATCACAGCAGGAAGCTCGTCGCTGGAAGCTGCGCACTGACAACATCGCTAACAGGATCGCTAAATAGTGACGTTTTTTAGCGATCCCGTTAGCGATATTGTTTAGTGTGGCATACCCTTTACTCTTTCACCATGTTTGCATATGCCTTCACAGTGTTTGCTCGTTAATCCTCTCTCTCCTTTGCTATCCCCAAACCCCAGCACCCTCTAATCAAATAATCATCTCCCCTTCCCTCCTTCCTCCCCACCTGACCTGCTCTCTCAACCTCAAATCTGTCCTAATAAAACAAGCTTCCCTCTCTCCTCCCACCTGCTCTCCCTTTCTCTGCTCCTCCTCACTACTGGTGACATATCTCCCAATCCTGGACCTCCACAGTTCATACCCACCATTAGTACTCCTTCCTACCGCTCCCTATCTAATAAGAACTACCGCAATCTTTCCAACGTAAAACCCGTTCCATTGACACCCACCCCCCTGCTCCCTCTCTCTGGAGCACTCTGGAATGCCCGCTCCATCTGCAATAAGCTTCATGTGATTCATGACCTCTTTCTCTTTGCAATCTTGCTTTCCTCGCCCTCACAGAAACATGGCTGACACCCTCTGACACCGCCTCCCCTGCTGCGCTGTGTTACGGTGGCCTCCAATTCACCCACACTCCTCGCCCTGGAAACAGACATGGTGGAGGAGTGGGTGTTCTCCTTTCCTCTAACTGCAACTTTAACCCAATCCCACCTCTTCCCTCCCTAATCCTCCCCTCCTTTGAAGTCCACTCTCCGCATCTACTCTCCCTCCAAGTGGCCGTCATATACCGACCTCCAGGCCCGACCACTGCCTTCATCGACCAATTCACTACCTGGCTTCTTCACTTTCTCTCCACTGACATCCCCACCATCATCATGGGTGACTTCAACATCCCCACTGATACCCTTCAGTCAGCAGCCTCCAAACTTCTGTCCCTTACTTCATCCTTTGGACTTACTCAGTGGTCCTCCTCAGCCACCCACACGGATGGTCATACATTAGACTTGGTCTTCACCCGCCTCTGCTCTCTATCTTACTTCACCACCTCTCCCTCTATCCGACCACCATCTACTCACTTTCTCATCCCTGTCCTCCTCTCCTGTCACCCATGTCCAGCAACACGTGCACCCCCGCAGACACCTTGCACACCTAGACATCCACACCTCTCTGATTCTATTCTTTCACTGGCATCAATATCCTCACTCCACGATACAGACAGTGCCACTGCTTTCTACAATGCCACTCTCACATTGGCTATTGACACTGTCGCCCCTCTCGTTCATGGCAGAGTGCGACGTACCAACAGACAACCCTGGCACAATAACACCACTAAAAAGCTCCGGCAAGTGTCCAGGATTACAGAGCGGCGTTGGAAAAAAACAATTCGCAAGATGACTTAACTGCTTTCAAACAAGCAACACTTTCAAATCTGCCCTCACCTCTGCTAAACAGGCCTACTTCACAACCCTCGTTTCTTCCCTATCCTACAACCCCAAACAATTATTCAAAACTTTCAACTCCCTCCCACCACTGCCCTCTCCTACCTCCCTCATCTCTGCTGAGGACTTTGCCACACACTTCAAAAATAAGTTCGACCAAACAAGGCAAGTCTTCATTGTTCAACCACCACAACCCCTTTGTATACCAGACCAATGCCCTAACCTCATAATCTCCAACATAACTGAAGGGGAGCTTAATTGTTTTCTCTCCAAATCGCACCTCACAACCTGTGCACTTGACCCAACCCACCTCCTCCCCAACCTCACCACCACTATTATTCCATCCCTAACCCACCTCTTCAACCTATCACTAACTTACGGTACCTTCCCTTCTGCTTTCAAGCATGCACAATCACGCCTATCCTTAAAAAGCCAACCCTCGACCCAACCGCTATGTCCAGCTATCGCCCAATATCGCTGCTCCCATTCGCTTCCAAACTCCTGGAGCTGCATGTCAACGCTGAGCTTTCCTACCACTTCTCTTCTAACTTGCTCTTTGACACTCTACAATCTGGTTTCCGCCCCAATCACTCCACTGAGACAGCCCTGACCAAAATTACTAATGACCTACTTACAGCCAAAGCGAACGGACAATACTCTATACTCCTGCTTCTTGACCTGTCCTCTGCTTTTGACACAGTTGACCACTGCCTTCTACTACAGATTCTTTCCTCCTTTGGCGTCAAGGACCTCGCCCTATCGTGGATCTCCTCATACCTTTCCAACCGCACATTCAGCATCTCCCACTCCCACATTACCTCCTCGTCCCACCCTCTCTCTGTTGGAGTCCCCCAAGGCTCTGTTCTAGGACCCCTACTCTTCTCAATCTATACACTTGGCCTGGGGCAACTCATAAAGTCCCACGGATTCCACTACCACCTTTACACTGATGACACTCAGATCTACCTCTCTGGCCCAGACATCACCTCTCTGCTATCCAGAATCCCGGAGTGTCTATCAGCCATATCCTCCCCCGCTTCCTCAAACTCAATGTGGACAAATCTGAACTCATAATCTTTCCCCTATCCCACAGATCTTCCTCACCTGACCTATCTATCACAATTAAGACATCACGCTTTCCCCCGTACCAGAAGTCCGCTGCCTCGGAGTAACCCTTGACTCTGCCCTGTCCTTCAAACCACACATCCAAGCTCTCTCCACCTCCTGTCGCCTCCAGCTCAAAAATATTTCAAGAATCCGTCCTTTCCTCAACCCTCAATCTACTAAAACGATTGTGCACGCCCTCATCATCTCCCGCCTCGTCTACTGCAACACCCTTTTCTCTGGCCTCCCTGCTAACACCCTCACACCTCTCCAGTCCATCCTTAACTCTGCTGCACGACTAATTCACCTCTCTCCTCGCTACTCCTCCGCTTCTCCCCTCTGCAAATCTCTTCACTGGCTCCCATTCCCTCAGCGTATCCAGTTCAAATTACTAATACTGACCTACAAGGCCATCTATAATCTGTCTCCTCCTTATATCTCTGAACTAATCTCCCGAAATCTTCCCTCACGTAATCTCTGATCCTCCCAAGACATCCTTCTCTCCTCCACACTTATTCGCTCCTCACCCAACCGCCTCCAAGACTTCTCCCGAATATCCCCCCATCCTCTGGAATTCTTTGCCCCAACACGTCCGACTATCAAAACTTATTCGGATCCTTCAGACGGAACCTGAAAACCCATCTTTTCAGGAAAGCCCTACAGCCTGCAATGACCCTGCTACCTCCTCACCACTACCGGAGATATCGCCTCAACCAACACCGGAACTGCTGCAACCCCCCGACCTACTGTCTCCTGCCTCACAATCCTGTAGAATGTAAGCCCGAAAGGGCCGGGTCCTCTCCCCTCTGTATCAGTCTGTCATTGTTAGTTTGTTTACTGTAAGTGATACCTGTAATTTGTATGTAACCCCTTCTCATGTACAGCACCATGGAATCAATGGTGCTATAGAAATAAATAATAAAAATATACAGTAGTTCCCTAACACATATTCCTTCTCTTGCTTCAGATTATCTGCTGAAATGGAAAGGAAAATTTACAATTTATCAAAAAACCTTGATGTTGAGGAAGTAACAAACATGCTGTTAGATGATGCAGACCCCACACTGAATGAGGATTTAGGAGAGGAAAGTGAGATTGATTCTTATGAGGTGGAAGTATGTGAAGTGGATTCTGAAACAGCAAGATGGTGACAGTGATGAGGATGAAGATGTAGAATCTTATTATATGGGAAAAGATAAAAAAAACCAATGGAACAAGAAGCCATTCCCGAAAAAATGTAGGTAACCTCAAAACATTATACTCACCTTCCTGCAGTTATAGGAACTGCAAGTAATGCAAAAACTGCAGTTGAATGCTGGATTAGTTTATTCACAGATGACATTCTGGACTCTATTGTCACATATACCAACCAATATATAGACATTATAAAGGACAAGTTCATCTGCAACAGAACTATCAAGGCCACAGATGAAATAGAACTGCGTGCTTTTTTTGGATTATTATACCTTGCAGGAGCTTATAGGGCAAATAGACTAAGTTTGGAGGAACTTTGGAGTAAAGATGGGGATGGAGTTGAAAATTTGGCCTTGTTATGTCCATAAACAGATTCAAGCTTCTAATTCGTTGCCTTCGGTTTGACGACAGAACTACCTGAACCGAACGTAAAACACATGACCGACTTGCTCCAATTCGTGATATATTCCAAAAATTTGTTGAAAACTGTAAAAAAAGCAATTGCCCTGGGGAGAATCTCACTATTGACGAAATGCTCCCTGGTTTTCGTGGTAGATGTGCCTTTCGTCAATATATTCCATCAAAGCCTAACAAATATGGAATAAAAATGTATGCCCTTGTTGATGCCAGTAAGACCTACACTTACAACCTGGAAGTTTATGCAGGAAAACAACCAGAAGGTCCTTACTGTGTCAGCAACAAACCCAGTGATGTTGTAAAAAGACTGGCTGAGCCCTTATTTGGATCGGGTCGCAATATAACAGCTGACAATTGGTTTTCAAATTGATCTGATTGATTATCTGAAAATGCAGAAGCTTTCATATGTCGGAACTGTAAGAAAAAAATAAAAAAGAATTGCCTGCACAGTTTGTAAGTGTGAAAGGGAGACAACAGTACAGCAGTATGTTTGCATTCCATAATGGAAAGGTTTTGGTTTCCTATGTACCACAAGCAAAAAAAATTGTACTTCTATCAACACTTCATGATGATTATGCCATCGATCCTGGGACTGAGGCACAAAAAAACGGAGATAATTACATTTTATAATGCAACCAAAGGGGGTGTTGATACAGCTGATCAGATGTGCTCAACTTTCAACGTACGCAGAAACACCAAACGCTGGCCAATGGTCATATTTTTTGCTATGTTGAATTTGGGTGGTATAAATTCACAAGTCAGTTACCTTGAAAACAAGCTTGAACCACTCCATAGACGATTCTATCTGAAAAAATTGGCGCATGAACTAGTGCTTGGAGAGCTACGCAGGAGAAGTATGAAAACAATCGGTATCCCCTCTCGCCTTCAAGTTCAGCTCAAAAGATTCCGCCCAGAAGATGATAGTGAAAATTCACCACCTGCACCACCTCCCAAAAGAAGGAGATGCACCACGGAAAGCGGAATCAGAAGGCTTTCTAATTATGAATGTCACAAATGTCATAATGCAATCTGACTGACACATGCAAAAATGATGTGTAATTCTTGCTCTTTGCTCTGCAAGTGTAATTTTTCTGGGGAAACTTCAGGATCTATTCTGACTGAATATGTGTTTAATAGTACTTAAGGTACCTTAAAATTAAGTTTGTTTCCATAAATTTTCTTTGCAGAGTTTTTTGACAGTCGAACCGGGGACTATTTGGCCCGGAGTTTTGAAATGTTTGTATTTCAGAGTTATTAGTTTTATGTTAAGTAAATGTTTTTTTTTTTGCACCTGATTATGTGTAGTCTCTTTTATTACATCCCTATGAAGGTCACTGATCACTTTTAGAGCACTGAAATTGCAAACATTAGATATTGTAGGTATTTTTCTAGCCTGCGCCTGACAGTCACATTGTATGTGAACTCGTTAGAACCGATATTGCATGTGACGGATGGTTAATCCTTTCTGCTGACAGCCTGCAACCCCCCTCCCTCTTACTCGCTCCTTCCTTTCACCCCACCTCAGGAATGTCTTTGTCTCCTCAGACCCTGCAGACTGTGCCAGAGCATATAATGGTAATTCATTCATGCGGTCATAAGTCGCCGAGGGGGTATGATAGA
>JARQOD010000373.1:133517-161040 GCA_033576555.1 Oophaga sylvatica
ATCCTCTTTTGTGAGGTCACCAGCCAGGGGTATAAGTCTGCAACTAGCTCCCCCTGTTCATTCTAGCCTGAGATGACGTGACTGAAAGATCTCCAAATGAACTGTGACGTGTGGCTCCTCTCCCAGCCTGAACTGCCTGCCATGATCTAAGTACCATGTGAGTTTTTCACCTTTAACCCTGTTTTTATTTTAATTGCATTGTACATAATTGTATTGTCTCAGCTTGTTACATCTCTTTTTATACTGTATAAACACTGCCTGCATTTTAGGAATAAACATATAAAATTATTAGTTTGTTTTCCTGCTCTATAAACGAATTAGCACGTGCCTGAAGTAACTACGCTACTAATTTGGGGTTGCTACGGACCCTCTTGATAAATTGTTCATTAAGAGAATTGTAGCTGGTGGCAGCTAAAAAGATGTGTAAGGTGTTGAACTGTGGGGTGGCGTTGGCAGTGACAGAGCGGGTTTTATAAGTGTATTGCCTGTCTGCGGCCCGGAGTAATTATAATTCCCTCACTGCAGCGTGCCCAATAGCTAGCACACATCCAAGTGGCCCGTCTAGCGACTAATCCCAGGTGCAGTTCCCTAACTGACCTGAGGTTAAAAGGAAGCGCCAGAGAGCTGCAAGTTCCTAAGTGGGATAATATATAAATCCCTGCAGATTATTCCTGACACATTGGGTTGGGCGTCAGCAGTCGTCGTGTTTATCGTTACATTGGTGGCAGCGGTGGGATCATACGCAGTGATTCCCCGGGCCTCAGTGTGGTGCCGTTCCTCACATTGGTGGCAGAGCGGTGGGATTATAGAGCATTAGTGATCTGGTCTGAGCAATCATTCCTCTCACTAAAAAAACTTGCACGGTTCTTCCAGGGACCCTGCAGCAAAAGTTTTGGAGAATGAACTCAGTGTTTACTAGTCCTGAGACAATTTAAGTGTGTACTTGCGGTTACCCCCCTCTTTGTTTTCTATCCTATCTTTTATTTGGCAATCATGGCTGTAAGAGGAGCAAGTTGGTACGAAAAGCAGAGCAAGGAAACTCTTGCGGAAATCTGCACGTACCGAGGCCTTGACCCCACGGACCAAACCAAAGCCCAACTGGTTCTGGCCCTGAAGGCACTGGATGAGGCTGTGAGCGTGGTGGGCGCAGGAGTCGACCCAAGCAGAGGTGGTGCTGCAGCAGAGGCCCAGCCATTGAATGCTGGCACCCAGGGCGGGTTGGACCCTTACCTGCAGGCAGCCTTGGATCAACTCCCCACTGAAGACAATGCTGGACGTCTGCAGCTGATCCAGCAAGCCCGAGAGAGCTGACCAGTGGGAGGCCGAGCGGGAAGAGAGGCAGTACCAGCTGGAGTTAGCTCGAATCCAGGTTCAGAGGCCTTCCCAGCCCAGCAGTGAGCCCAGCAGCTCTGAGTCCGAAGCCCCGGCCAGAGCACTTTCCCGTGATGGAAAAGGACGGGACTTGGACATTTTTCTGTGGGCCTTTGAGAAAGTCTGCAGACAGTACCAGCTGCCTGAGGACCTATGGGCCAGGTACTTGACCCCCGGGCTAAAGGGCAAAGCTCTGGAGGCGATTGTTTCACTCCCGCCAGGCCAAGATGGTAACTATGAGGCCATCAAGCAGGCCCTGATTGCCAAGTACCAGCTAACCCCTGAGGTATACCAAAGAAGTTCCGGAACCTCCAATGTGGCCCAAACGACAGTTATAGTGATGTGGTGCAAGGACTCAGGACCCACTTTGACCAGTGGATCCATGGACTGTCCGTCGACACCTTTGAGCAGCTGAAGGACCTGATGATCAAAGACCAGTTCCTGCATCTGTGCCCAGCTAAGTCCGACAGTTCATCCTGGACTGAGAACCAGAGGACGCGGTCAAAACAGCGCGGATCGCCGACAGCTATGAGGCCAACCGGAAACCCGAGATGTGGAAGCCAGTCACCGCCAGCTGGAGAGGGGTAAGCCTGCAACCAACCCCAGTGCCCCTGCCAGCCGTCCCTCCGGAGGCCCTATCCCCTTTGCCAGTGACAGGCCTTCATCAGACCCCTGCCAGTGTTTCTCCTGTAAACGGACTGGACACATCAGCGCCACCTGTCCGGAGAGGCAGAAGAACCCCCCAGCCAAGGCCTCCGGGCCCAATGCCTCTGTTCTTTGGTGGGTGGTGTGGTGGGGAGGGTTGATGACAACATGCAGGGCCGGCCCGAGAGATTACGGCGCCTTAGGCAAAACTATTTTGTTGCGCCCCTACTATTAAGTATACATATTTTTTTTCTCTCAGGCGCCCCCTTAGTGTAGTGTGTGCATTTTTGGTTGTTTGCTTTGCCAACATTTGAAAACTTAGGAGCAAAATAAACGCGTGGGATCAAACACCTGTCAGCAGACGATGCAAACGACTCACGTCTGTAGTTTAGCGCCTCCTTTCCGTGCGTAAATTGAGGCTCAATGGTTTTTCTTTTAAATTTATGGTAAAAAAATTTATGTACACTTTTCTTTCCATCCCTAAAACTTTTTGCCTTTTGAAAAGATTTTTAATAATTTTTTCTCTGGCGCCCCCTTAGGGTTGGCGCCCTAGGCAGCCGCCTAGTTCGCCTATACGTTTTGGCCGGCCCTGACAACATGCAGCACGTCCGCGTGGGGGCCTGTCTTGCTTCAGGCCTCAAGG
The DNA here is from genome assembly GCA_033576555.1 of Oophaga sylvatica. NCBI lineage: Eukaryota > Metazoa > Chordata > Amphibia > Anura > Dendrobatidae > Oophaga > Oophaga sylvatica. The sequence continues at coordinate 136,177 of JARQOD010000373.1, forward strand.
ACACCGGGGCTGAACGAACCCTCATCCGACCCGAACTGGCGGCCCCTGAAGAGTTGATTCAGGGGAAAACTCTAACTGTCACCGGGATTGGGGGCGTCCGATGGCCCGGGTTTTCATTGACTGGGGTGCCGGGAGCGGAGTGAAGGAAGTGGGGGTGTCCTAAAACCTACCCACTGATGTTTCATTGGGGACTGATTTGGGGAGGATGGTTGCGTACTACGTCCCTGACACCCCTCCCCAATCTGGTAATAAGGTTAACGTTAACCATGATGATGGGAAACTGAATGTATTACCTGCCAATGCTTTGATAAGTAATGATGCAACTGATAACCATTCTTTCCGTAGAAATGATGCTGATGATGATGTATCTGTACCATCTGAACCTGTTAACCCTTTCTCTGAAGTGGTAGATGTGTCCACAGGTACAGGAGCGCTCAGCCACGTCGCTCTGCAGAGTGAGATGGCTGAGGAATCCCTAGCAGGAGCAAGCGACAGTGCTCAAGGAAATGGAGAGGTGCATGGGAACCGTGAGGAAGGCGACGACATGCCACTGACCAGTGCCACCGAGGAAGGTAACTGGCCCATAAGTAGCACTGCTCCTGAAGTATTGGGGGTGGATGGGGAGGTAGAGCCCATAGCAGCGCAGGCTGATGGGTCTGTGGAAATCCCCGGGAGACTGCATATGTAGCTGCTGTCACCCGCAGTCAGAGTGCCTGGATCGCAGGTAGCGCCCTGCCATCTGGACATCCTCCGCTACAGGAGTGACTAAATCAGAGGTGGACCCAGAGCTGGTCCCAGAGGTTCCCAGTGAGGAAGGAACCCTGACGTCACTTCTGGCTGCCTCCAGCCAGGAGTTCCAGGCCGCTCTGCACTCAGATGCGAGCCTGGAGAACTTGAGGCACCTCACCGAGACGCCCACCTCCGTGACTGATAAGGAGAGGGTGTTCTGGGAACGAGGAAGGTTGTACCGGGAGACAGTACCCGGAGATTCCCAAAAGGAGTGGTTGAGGGAAAAACAGCTGGTCGTCCTGTACCAGTTCCGAGGTGAGTTGCGGATTGCCCATGAGATTCCACTCAGCTGGACACTTGGGGATCAGCAAAACTAGGGCACGGCTGTCTCAACACTTCTATTGGCTCAAGATGGGGATAGATGTGACTAACTACTGCCGCTCCTGTATCACCTGTCAAAAAGTGGGGAAGGCGGGGCCTGCTCTTAAGGCTCCCCTGATCCCGTTGCCAGTGAGAGGAGCCTTTCCAGAGGATCGCGGTGGACATTGTGGGCCCGCTGGCCGTCCCCAGCAGCTCTGGAAAGCGATACATCCTTACTGTGGTAGACTACGGTACCCGGAGGCAGTAGTGTTATGTTTAGGTAGCTGAGGAGAAAAAGCAAAAAACGGCAATACACCAGAGAGGCTGGAACCTATTGGATTGCAGTAACGTGAACTAACCACACAACTAGAGGTAGCCGTGGAGCGTTCCTACGTTGATCCTAGATGCCTCGTCACAGCCTGAGAGATAACTACACCTAAAGGCAGAAAGAGGAAAGCTATCTGCCCCGGAGCAGATCCCCAAAGAAAATAGGAAGCCCCCAAACATGTAATGGCGGTTAGACAAGAAGAAGCACGGACACAGACAGAAAATAGAATGAGCAAACGCTGGGGCCCAATCTGTCTAGACAGAAAAGTACAGGAAAGGATTCTTACTGCAATCCAAAAAAAAACCTAAAAAAATACCAACTCTTCTGATTGCAAAAACACCTGAGATCACACGATCTCCACCACCTAAATCAGATCTCTGGTGTAAAAAAACTAAGCCGCAGCCACTGAAAAAACAGGAAAAAGCAAATGAACAAATAACAGTGGCTACAGATAAACTGAGAGGAGCTCAGGCCCCAGGAGGGGACCCGGCTGACCTCCACAAAAGTGCAGAGAACTAAGCAAAAAGCAAGCACAAAAATAAAAGAAAAAATATCTTATCGGAAAGCAGAAGATGCAGGCAAGACTCAGCAAACTTCCAAATGAACCAGGAACCACAATTGAACAAGAACAATTGATCACCGGCGACCATCATGGGAGGGAACCTCCCTTATATCAGACCAGTCAGTGATCCCAGATTGCCATTCCTCGCTGAAAGGTTCAGTACTGTCTGTAACCACTAGAGGAAGCCTCTGCTCAGAAACCATCTCTAGCACATTCATAACACAGTAGCTCTGTCCTCAACCAGGGCAGATAAGGTGGCAGATGCACTGGTGACCATCTTTTCACGGGTAGGATTTCCTAGGGGGATGCTTACCGATCAAGGGACCCAATTTATGTCTCGCCTAATGGAGGCTCTCTGCAGGAAAATGCAGGTGACGCGTATGGTATCGAGTGCGTATCATCCACAGACCAATGGTTTGTGTGAGCTCTTTAATGGTACCCTCAAACAGATGCTCCGCATGCTAGTTGAGACACAGGGACGCAACTGGGAATGTTACCTCCCACACCTGCTTTTCGCCTACTGAGAAGTTCCGCAGGCCTCGACGGGGTTCTCCCCCTTCGAGCTCCTGTACGACAAGCGAGTCAGAGGACCCCTTGGGTTGATAAGAGAATCCTGGGAAGATGAGCCAAACCCCACGGAAGTGCCCATCGTGGAGTGTATCATGCGCTTCCGCGTCAAGATACAGACCTTGACGCAGTTGATGCATGACAACATGATGCAGGCTCAGGCTGACCAGAAGCGCTGGTACGACCAGGAAGCCCGGGAGCGGACCTATCAGGTGGGTCAAAAGGTGTGGGTGCTGGTCCCTGTACCAAAGGGTAAGCTTCAGGCAGCCTGGGAAGGCCCATACGTCGTCCAACAGCTCAACCCAGTCACTATGTGGTCACGCTTGACCACGCTCGGGGTAGGTGCAAGGCCTTTCACGTCAACATGATGAAGGCCCATCACGAACGTGAAGCCTGCGTCCTACCGGTCTGCAACCTGCCCGAGGACGGGGAGGAAGACCCCTTCCTGGACATGCTGGCCCAAGTCAAGGCCGATGGGTCCATTGAGGACATGGAGGTAAGTGCTTCGCTAACCGTACACCAGCGCTCGCAGTTGCTGGCCACACTGAAACCTTTCCGGGCCGTGTTCTCCAACCGACCCGGAAGGAGGAAGTTGGCAGTCCACGAGGTAGACACCGGGAATCATGCCCCACTACGGCGAACCCCTTATCGGATCTCTGAGGAGGTGCTCAAGCGTATTCACCAGGCAGGTCTGACCATCAAGCTGGGAAAATGCCAGATGGGCATGAACAAGGTCCACTACCCGGAAGAACCCGCTGAGGTGCGCATGGCGGATTACCGACAGGTCATGCCTCAGCACACTCTAAAGGAGGGAGGTGTAATGATGACCCTGGAATGGGAGCTCCATTCCTTGTGCTGTTCTACAACTTTCCTGCACTACAACCCCCAGCGTATTTGGCCAGTACAGAGCTGGACTGAAAGATCAGTCTTTAATAATCCTTTCTGCTGACAGCCCACCCACAGCCTGCAACCCCCCTCCCTCTTTCTCGCTCCATCCTTTCGCACCCACCTCAGGAATGTCTTTGTCACCTCAGACCCTGCAGACTGTCCCAGAGCATATAATGGTAATTCATTCATGCGGTCATAACTCGCTCAGGGGGTATGATAGAGATACGAAAGCGACTGTTCTGACTCGTGCTTCCCTCAGGCGTCGCTACAGTGGTCCTGGCGAAAGCGTAGCGCCAACAGAACCAGAGAAATGGAATTCTCTGGTGCAGAGGGTAATATCCGAGTTTGGACTCGTTAGAACATCAATTTCAGAATAAGATCACTGATAGGTCTGCCATTATTCTGCTAAGTTCCCAAGCCAAGTTATGGTTATTATTAGTTTCCAGAACTGAAAACTGTAACTTCGAGCTATGGGAGGTGGCCAGAAAACCATCCTCTTTTGTGAGGTCACCAGCCAGGGGAATAAGTCTGCAACTAGCTACCCCCTGTTCATTCTAGCCTGAGATGACGTGACTGAAAGATCTCCAAATGAACTATGATGTGTGGCTCCTCCCCAGCCTGACTTGCTTGCAATGATCTAAGTACCATGTGAGTTTTTCACCTTTAACCCTGTTTTATTTTTAATTGCATTGTACATAATTGTATTGTCTCAGCTTGTTACATCTCTTTTTATACTGTATAAACACTGCCTGCATTTTAGGAATAAACATATAAAATTATTAGTTTGTTTCTCCTGCTCTATAAACGAATTAGCACGTGCCTGAAGTAACTACGCTACTAATTTGGGGTTGCTACGGACCCTCTTAATAAATTGTTCATTAAGAGAATCGTAGCTGGTGGCAGCTAGAAAGAGTGTGTAGAGTGTTGAACTTTTGGGTGGCGTTGGCAGTGACGGAGCGGGTTTATAAGTGTATTGCCTGCCTGGAGTAATTATAATTCCCTCACTGCAGCGTGCCCAATAGCCAGCACACATCCAAGCGGCCTGTCTGGCGACTAATTATCCCGGGTGCAGTTCCCTGACTGACCTGAGGTTAAAAGGGGGTGCCAGATAGCTGCAAGTTCCTAAGTGGAAGTGGAATAAATATAAATCCCTGCAGATTATTCCTGACACATTGGGTCGAGCAACAGCAGTCGTCGTGTTTATCGTCACATTGGTGGCAGCAGTGGGATCATAAGCCGTGATACCCCGGGCTATCGTGTGGCGGTCGGCAACTGTTCATCACGTTGGTGGCAGCGGTGGGATCATAAGCCGTGATACCCCAGGTTACCGTGTGGCGGTCGGCAACCGTTCATCACAATATGCATGAGAAAATTCATACAGGAGAGAAGCCATTTTCATGTTCAGAATGTGGGGAATGTTTTGCAAAGAAATCATCTCTTAATAGTCATGAGAAAATTCTTACAGGAGAGAAGCCATATTAATGTTCTGAATGTGGGAAATGTTTTGCACGTAAATCACATCTTAGTAGTCACAAGTCCAGGGCAGGACACTGACAGCTTGGTGGCCCTGTGAAAGAAATGTGTCTGGGCCCCCCTCCTTTAATTGCTACAAATATACAGATATAAAACAAAAAAACTTCCTTCTCATCCCCACTGGAGTTGGTCTTTGTTGTCTTTTCTCATTCTCGGGTCCTCTACCAGAGGCCTGGGAGTTTGAGGGTTCTGCGCAGGATCTTAGCTGTTCCCAGCATTGCGTTTTTCTGGACAGAGAGCTCAGATGTTACTCCTGGGATCTGTTATGGGATCTGTTAAGGAGAATAGACTGTTATCTATATGTTGACTTTTGAATTTATGGGTTGGTCAAGAAAACAGACTTTTGCTTGTGCAAGCCTGTAATATCATATACCATATTGTGCTCTTATCCGTGACTAGTGATGTTTACTGATATGCTAATTATGCATTGTCTAGGCCAGATAGTTTGGCGACTTCGAAAACAGAGCAGGAAAAACTATGCAAATAAATTAAATAATCAAGTAATGCTATTTGATCTCGTCTCCATTCTTACCCTTTATGTCAATACTGAATGAAGGACACTTGTTAAGTATAGAAAGAGGTTACATGCCTCTATAGAGAGAGACTGAGAGACAGCCAGAGATTCTGCCAAGACATCCAAGGGACTCTACAGGACTGCAGGTAATACATCATGGCTCCATCACGAGGGCCACAGATTCATTATTGTACAGGATTCCGGCTTAGGGGACATTGGCCCCAGCTGGCAGAATACAGATCTGCTCCATTGACCATCACAAATCCATAAATACGTTTGGAGAAAGCCAGGATTGGGACCTACCTGTCGCCTGGCTTCATAGAGATGTTCGGAGAAGCCAGGTTGTGACTCTCGGGACAACTGGCCTCGTACCTCAATGGACTGTCATCTTCCTAAGCTTGTCGTTACCTCTCTGTGTGTGCCACAGGTGGGGTAGTCGACTAGTCGACCCTGGAAGCTCTGAAGTAACAGCTGCCATTATCCTGGTGAGTCAGCGGAAGGGTGAGACTCTAATGTGTACCATCTTAGGATATTTTGCTGGGACTGTTGTATGTGTTATCTGCCTGTTTTGTGGTTCAATAAAGTATTGACGCACTGTTTTACCCTCACCCTGTGTTGTCTGAGTAGCATTATGCTCACGTTAAAGCGAGAGTGGGCGTGCGGTGGGACGAGATCCCTGTGTCACGCTGTATAGCAGATATATATATATGTGATGTCAGTAATCTATATCAAAAGGGCAACATACTATATAACATGCGCATAGATATATGATAACATAGAATTACCTGACAATGTCCAGTGGGTCAATACGGAATCCGTTATACGCTGTCTCCGGCTAGAGGGTGACCGGGGTCTATGCTGACCCTAAACTGGGGTCCTAACTAATCCCTCTACCTGGAGGTACTGTTAAAGGTACAGAGGTCCAGGCCACCAGCGTAAACCCTGTCTCCTATCAATCCCTGCCAACTGTAATCTAGTCCTAAGAAGGACCCTGATTACCACCAAAGGGAATGAACAGGTAACGGTTAATGAACAGAAAGACATACAAGAAAGACAAGAAATAAAGTAAATAAAGTCTTACATACAACACTCACACACAGTAGGAACACCTAAGGTCTCAGAGATAAACTATAAGCTATAAGAGTAAAAACAACTAAGGAGCTCTTAGCTTAAATATTCTCAGAACCGATCCAGTCTGCTAGACTACATGAATGCTTTCACCGGCATCTAACACCCAGACTGGCAGGTATATAAAGGAAGCTAATTAGAACATAATCAAAAGCAGCCGGGCGAGGCTGGACCTAGTCTTAGCAAAGAGCTAGGTAAAATTAACTCCCTCATTACCAAACACAAAGAAACAGCAACTCAGCTGTGAGAAGTCAGAGTGTGTAATCGCGACGATCCTTGTGGCGATACACCCATGACAGTACCCCCCCCTCTACGAGGGGACTCCGGACCCTCAGGGCCAGGTCTGCCCGGGTGAGTTGTGTGAAAGGTCCGAACCAATCGATCTGCGTTAACATCAGACGCAGGAACCCACGTCCTCTCCACAGGACCATACCCCCTCCAATGAACCAAGTACTGAAGGGATCGGCGACTGAGACGTGAGTCAATGATTTTCGACCCATGAAATTCCACGTTATCATTGACCACCACTGAAGGAGGAGGTAGAGGTGACGGTATGACTGGTGCCACATACTTTTTAAGTAATGACTTGTGAAACACATTATGAATTTTAAACGTAGGAGGGAGGTCCAGACGAAATGCCACAGGATTAATTATGGAACTGATCCTGTACGGCCAGATGAATCTGGGACCCAACCTCCAGGAGGAAACTTTAAGTTTTATATTCCTGGTAGACAACCAAACTAGATCGTTCACCTTCAGATCTAGACCAGAAACTCTCCCCCTATCAGCCATCCGTTTGTAACGGTTCCCCGTAACCTTCAGTCTTAACCGATCTGGAACTATCAGTCTCCCTGGAAGTCCCTCAGGGGCGTCCCCCTGAGCCCCCAATACCTCCCCCTCAAGCTCAGAGCATACAGCTGACACTACAACTCCCTCCTGAGGAATAGGAACCGGATCATCCGTCTTCCCGGCCCCTGGGAAAGTACGAGATAAGGCATCAGGAAGCAACTTTATTGAGCAGTCATATGCGCGATGAGGAGGTAACTCTTTACACCCCTCCTCTGAGAACATCTCCCCAAAGTCCTCCAGAAAAGGAGACAAAGTCCTAGGCACAACCGCACCGATGACCGTGCTCATGCAGTTATTCCTGCAAAATTCACCCCACTGGCTTATCTTTCTGGATTGCCAATCAATCACTGGGTTATGTTTAGCCAACCAAGGAAGTCCCAACACAATAGGAGTAGGTAGACCCTCCAACACATAACAAGACAATTGCTCTTTATGTATTGCCCCTACTCGAAGATCTATGTTATGAACAGCTTGTACCAAGCTACCTTGACCGAGAGGTCTAGAATCAATAGAGACTATAGGGACCGGTTTGGCCAATACACTCAGTTGCATACCATGCACCTGGGCAAACCGAGCGTCCACCAGATTAGCCCCGGACCCACTATCAAGAAAAACAGAAATCCTCTCAGTTCTAGTACCAATCACCACCTCCGCAGGCACGAGAAACTGAGAGGGATTTGGGGACGAAATACACACTCCCAGGTTAACTCCTTTGCTCAAAGAGACCCGGGATGGACACCCCCCAACAAAATGTCCCTCTCTCCCGCAAAAGAAACACCTTCTAGTCTTGCGGTGCACCGCCGATTCCCTCCTACAAAAAGATGTCCCTCCCAACTGCATGGGTTCCTCAGAACAGACCAGGGGAACCTCAGTATAAGGGACTTTAGTAGTAGGTGGAGTCATCACGGGAGGCGGAGTTACCTCGCGTCTTCCCCGAATTCGTCTATCAATGCGAATAGCGAGGGCCATAGCAGCCTCCAGTGATGGAGGAGAATCATACTGAGCCAACACATCCTTTAATTTGTCAGACAACCCTTGACAAAACTGGCTCCTAAGAGCTGGGTCATTCCACTGAGTATCTGTTGCCCATCTACGGAACTCAGAAGAATATTCCTCCGCTGGACGATTTCCTTGCCGTATTTTACGTAACTTTGTTTCAGCAAGGGAAACACGATCCGGATCATCATATACCAGACCCAGGGCAGTAAAAAATCGATCCACTGACTGGAGATCTGGGGAGCCTGGAGGAATAGAGAACGCCCAAGATTGAGGGTCCCCTTGTAAGAGCGAGATAACAATTCCCACCCTCTGCTCTTCACTCCCAGATGACCGAGGCCGCAGCCGAAAGTACAATTTACATGCCTCCCGGAAAGTAAAAAATTTGTCCCGCCCACCAGTGAACCTGTCCGGGAGAGCAACCTTAGGTTCAGATCTGGTTTGCTCCGGGGGGGACAAAACCTTGGACTTAATGTCTGCAAACTCCATGGACAACCCCTGCAACTGCCGGGCCAGCTGGGCTACTGGATCCATGACAGCTGGGGAGAATCTTTAGTATGGGCCGGTGAAAATGTCACGCTGTATAGCAGATATATATATATGTGATGTCAGTAATCTATATCAAAAGGGCAACATACTATATAACATGCGCATAGATATATGATAACATAGAATTACCTGACAATGTCCAGTGGGTCAATACGGAATCCGTTATACGCTGTCTCCGGCTAGAGGGTGACCGGGGTCTATGCTGACCCTAAACTGGGGTCCTAACTAATCCCTCTACCTGGAGGTACTGTTAAAGGTACAGAGGTCCAGGCCACCAGCGTAAACCCTGTCTCCTATCAATCCCTGCCAACTGTATTCTAGTCCTAAGAAGGACCCTGATTACCACCAAAGGGAATGAACAGGTAACGGTTAATGAACAGAAAGACATACAAGAAAGACAAGAAATAAAGTAAATAAAGTCTTACATACAACACTCACACACAGTAGGAACACCTAAGGTCTCAGAGATAAACTATAAGCTATAAGAGTAAAAACAACTAAGGAGCTCTTAGCTTAAATATTCTCAGAACCGATCCAGTCTGCTAGACTACATGAATGCTTTCACCGGCATCTAACACCCAGACTGGCAGGAATATAAAGGAAGCTAATTAGAACATAATCAAAAGCAGCCAGGCGAGGCTGGACCTAGTCTTAGCAAAGAGCTAGGTAAAATTAACTCCCTCATTACCAAACACAAAGAAACAGCAACTCAGCTGTGAGAAGTCAGAGTGTGTAATCGCGACGATCCTCGTGGCGATACACCCATGACACCCTGGTCCATGCGGTTCCGGCTAACGGACTTGGATGCCCTCCGATTCCCGTGTCACCACATGTATATTGTATATCCCTCTCCGTGGGCGGCACCATAATTACACCCCGGCAGCAGGCTCGCTGTCTGGGGGTTATGTTTGACACCAATCTCTCCTTCACCTCCCATATACAATCTCTTGCCCGCTCTTGCCGCCTACACCTAAAGAACATCTCTAGAATCCGCCCTTTTCTCAAGATGGAAACAACAAAAACCCTCACTGTAGCATTGATCCACTCCCGCCTGGACTACTGCAACGCTCTATTACTTGGCCTCCCCATTACTCGACTATCCCCTCTTCAGTCCATCCTTAATGCAGCAGCCAGGGTAATCCATCTGGCTAATCGGTACTCGGACGCGTCCGCTCTTTGCCAGTCCTTACACTGGCTGCCCATTCATTATAGGATCCAATTCAAAGTACTGGTTCTCACCCACAAAGCTCTCCACAGTGCAGCACCCCCCTACATCTCCTCCCTCATTTCTATCTATCACCTGCCCGTCCCCTCCACAGTGCAGCACCCCCCTACATCTCCTCCTTCATTTCTATCTATCGGCCTAACCGACTGCTGCGCTCTGCAAACGACTTTCGACTAACCTCTGCACTAATCCGTACCTCCCACTCCCGACTCCAAGACTTCTCCCGCGCTGCGCCAATCCTCTGAAATGCTCTACCCCAAGAAATTAGGACTATCCACAATTTGCATGGTTTCAGGCGCTCCCTCAAAACACATTTGTTCAGAGTGGCCTATCACATTCACTAATCAAAGTCATTCTATGTGTAAGTGTGTGTGTGTAGCCCATTCACTATCTCCATCCATCCCTCACTCCCCCAAGATGGCTGGACCATCATTGTAAATGCACCATTGTATATACACACCTGTACTTTGTATCTCCCCCACCTCATTGTAGATTGTAAGCTCTCACGAGCAGGGGCGGCTTATATTGCTTTAATTATTGTATTGTTAACGTTGTTACTTATGACTTGTGTTTTGAAACTGTTAAACTGTAAAGCGCTGCGGAATATGATGGCGCTATATAAATAAAGATTATTATTATTATTATTATTATATTGCTACACACACATATATCTTACATAGTCTCCTTTAATATATATATTGATATCTCTTATTACACAGTGCCCTCTCTTATGTACATCACAGTCCCTTACATATCGGAATATATAATGCTCTGTTCTTTATTACATACTGTCCTCTCTTGTTAGACATATAATGCAATGACGGCTGACGGAGCATGGGAAACATTCCTTTCTAATGAAGGAGCTGATGGACTGGTCGTCTGGTCAGATGCTGCCCCATCAGCAGTCATTTTATATTTTAACAAGAGAAGGGACTATGTAATAAAAGAGGCCGCTGTGAATAACAAAAGCAACAAGAACACACTATGTAAGAGACAGCACTGTACATAACAGCAGAGGAAGGTATATAATAAGAGAAGGCATTATATAGAACTAGAGAGGATTCTATGTAATAAAAGATGGGGTTACACATAAAAAAGGAAACTAAGGACGGCGCTATACATAACACTATGTAATAAAGTTTATTTTTTTTCTTTGTCCTTGGGTAACAATGGTGTTTTCCCAATCACTTATGACTAAAGTGAAAAGAAAATGGCAAAAATTCCCAAGAAAGTTTGTTTGTGGTCAGGACATTGATAATTTAAATCTATGTTTTCTCAAACATTAGCAAAACGTGCAACATTGTGTAGACTGCGAGAAGCTTCTGGAAATGCAAGAACTGTCGATAAAGTAGTATAAATACAGGATTCAAGAGGTTGTAAGTATCCGGTGAATGCATTTTACTACATTTATGGCGAATTTATAAGAACTCGAGCTAAAAGATACAACGTGGCGGCATCTTCTAAGATGTGTGAGGCCTACAGAGCCTACTTCGGCATGCCTGTAGGGGATCAAGACAAACCATGAGTGCCTCATTTCACATGCGAATACTGCAAGAGAACTCTTGAGGGGAAGGTGAACAATTGTTGATAGCCAAGATATCAAGATTTTAACTTTTTAAATTCCTCATTACAGCTTAAAAGAACTGTTGTTAAAATAAGTGCAATTTTTTTGCTGCTATAGAAGAACATGTATAATTGTATATCATACAGTTCAGTACACTAATAGGAAATAATAATGTGAAGTGGGAGCCATTGGTGGACCCACGGAAAGCGCTGATGCCACCTCTGCACATCAAGTTAGGCCTGATAAAACAGTTTGCCACAGCTCTCGACAAAGAATCGGCAGCCTAGTACAAGATCTCTTTCCTAATCTGTCTTAAGGGTATGCCACACTAAGCGATCACACTAGCGATCACGACAATGACGCAAGCTAACGAGATCGTTGGTGTGATCGCTTTAAGGTCGCTAGTAGCTTCCAAACAGGAGATCTCATCAACGACACATCAGCGATCTGTATAACGACTTCGGCGGTCGTTAGGATCTGTCACAGCATGTATTGAGCGCAACCTTTTCCACGCCCCTCAGCACAGATTGGTGGTCACTGTATATGTTTTATAATTATATATGTATGTTATAATTAATGTTTTGACCGCGTCATGAAAGACGACGTTATAGCGCTCCCTTCCATTGTTCTCGAGCGCTTCTGATTCATAGGAATTTCCAGCATCGCTCCTGCTTCCTGCGTCCTGCTAGCCTGCTTTGCAGCTACTGCGATCCAGTCTGTGCCGCTAAAGAAAACCTAGTCCCGTCTGTGCCGCTGACATATACGTCACCAACGAGGTCGCTCATCGTTCACAAAAGGTGCCAAACTCAGCGATTCAGGCTCAGCGGGACGCCAACGATAAAAAAACGGTCCAGAACGTTCGTGAAGATCAGCGACATCACAGCAGGGGCCACATCGCTGCTACATGTCACACACAACGACGTCGCTAATGATGTCGCTGCTGCGTCATAAAATCGCTGTCGCTTGAGCGATCTCGCTTAGTGTGGCATACCCCTTAGGCAAAGGTAAAAGCTGGTATCTTCGTCAGACCACAAATCAAGCAGATTCTAGAGAACGAAGAATTCGTAAAGAAGCTGACTAGAAAGGAAAGCAGCTCGGAGCAGCTTTGCTGCAGTGGTGCATGGTTTCCTGGGCAATCACAAGGCTGAGAGATATGTGCAACTGGTTCAGACTCTGATAAAGAATGGGATGTAGGATGTCTCTCAAAGTACAGATCTTGGATGCTTATCTTGACAAATTCAAGGAAAACATGGAGGCTTACTCAGAAGAGCAAGTCGAGCGCTTTCATCAGGATATAAAGGACTTTGAATGACACTACCAAGGACAGTACAACGAGAGCATGATGGGAGACGATATTTGGGGGTTGATTCATGAAAGTGGTTTGCAGTATAATCGTAAATCGACAAAAACTACTCACTTCTAAACCACTCTTGCTCATCTTGGCCGATAGTAAATGCATATACAGTGTTTTTTCAATTTCCCTATGCAAATACATAAAACTGAATATTTCATTGTCCTGGTCATAAAAGCAAAGTCTATAATTAAATAGTTTTCCTTGACTAGGCATGAGTAACTGGAATATAGCACTTAAACGCTTAAGACAAAAATTGCGTTACATAGTGTAATAAGTGAGTACACTATATACTAAGGGACTGTGCTATAGATAATAAGTGAGTACACTATATACTAAGGGACTGTGCTATAGATAATAAGTGAGTACACTATATACTAAGGGACTGTGCTATAGATAATAAGTGAGTACACTATATACTAAGGGACTGTGCTATAGATAATAAGTGAGTACACTATATACTAAGGGACTGTGCTATAGATAATAAGTGAGTACACTATATACTAAGGGACTGTGCTATAGATAATAAGTGAGTACACTATATACTAAGGGACTGTGCTATAGATAATAAGTGAGTACACTATATACTAAGGGACTGTGCTATAGATAATAAGTGAGTACACTATATACTAAGGGACTGTGCTATACATAATAAATGAGTAGACTGCAGTGGGTACAGAAAGTATTCAGACCCTTTAAATTTTTAACTCTTTGTTTCATTGCAGCCATTTGGTAAATTCAAAAAAGTTCATTTATTTTCTCATTAATGTGCACTCTGCACCCCATCTTGACTGAAAAAAACAGAAATGTAGAAATTTTTGCAAATTTATAAAAAAAAAAAAGAAATCTCACATGGTCATAAGTATTCCGACCCTTTGCTCAGAGTTGAGTAGAAGCACCTTTTTGAGCTAGCACAGCCATGAGCCTTCTTGGGAATGATACAAGTTTTTCACCCTGGATTTGGGGATCCTCTGCCATTCTTCCTTGCTGATCCTCTCCAGTTCCGCCATGTTGGATGGTGAACGTTGGTGGACAGCCATTTTCAGGTCTTCAGAGATGCTCAGTTGGGTTTAGGTCAGGGCTCTGGCTGGGTCAGTCAAGAATGGTCACAGAGTTGTTCTGAAGCCACTCCTTTGTTATTTTAGCTGTGTGCTTAGGATCATTGTCTTGTTGGAAGGTGAACATTCGGCCAAGTCTGAGGTCCAGAGCACTCTGGAAGAGGTTTCCATCTAGGATATCTCTGTACTTGGCCACATTCATGTTTTCTTCAATTGCAACCAGTCGTCCTGTCCCTGCAGCTGAAAAACACCCCCATAGCATGATGCTGCCACCACCATGTTTCACTGTTGGGATTGTATTAGGCAGGTGATGAGCAGTGCCTGGTTTTCTCCCCACATACTGCTTAGAATTATCACCAAAAAGTACTATCTTCTTCTCATCAGACCAGAGAATCTTATTTCTTATAGTCTTGGAGTCCTTCATGTGTGTTTTTAGTAAACTCTATGAGGGCTTTCATATGTCTGGCACTGAGTAGAGGCTTCTGTCGGGCCACTCTGCCATAAAGGCCCGACTGGTGGAGGGCTGCAGTGTTAATTGACTTTTTGGAACTTTCTCCCTACTGCATCTGTGGAGCTCAGCCACAGTGATCTTGGGGTTCTTCTTTAGCTCTCTCACCAAGGCTCTTCTCCCACGATTGCTCAGTTTAGCTGGACGGCCAGGTCTAGGAAGACTTCTGGTGGTCCCAAACTTCTTCCATTTAAGGATTATGGAGGCCACTGTGCTCTTAGGAACCTTGAGTACTGCAGAAATTCTTTTGTAATCTTGGCCAGATCTGTGCCTTGCCACAATTCTGTCTCTGAGCTCCTTGGCCAGTTCCTTTGACCTCATGATTCTCATTTGGTCTGATATGCACTGTGAGCTGTGAGGTCTTATATAGACAGGTGTGTGCCTTTACAAATCAAGTCCTATCAGTTTAATTAAACACAGCTGGACTCCAATGAAGGAATAGAACCATCTTAAGGAGGATCCCCAAATCCAGGTGTAAAAAACTTCTTGCATTATTCCCAAGAAGACTAATGGTTGTACTAGCTCAAAAGGGTGCTTCTACTCAATGCTGAGCAAAAGGTCTGAATACTTATTACCATGTGATATTTCAGCTTTTCCTTTTTAATAAATTTGCAAAAATTCCTACATTCGGTTTCTTTCAGTCAAGATGGGGTGCAGAGTGCACATTAATAAGAAAAAAATGAACTTTTTTGAATTTACCAAATGGTTACAATGAAACAAAGTGAAAAATTTAAAGGGGTCTGAATACTTTCCGCACCCACTGTATATACTAAGGGACTGCGCTATACATTATAAGTGAGTACACTATATACTAGGGGACTGTGCTATACATAATAAGGCCGGAGTCACACACAACGTATAAAAAATCTGACCGTATTATACTGCCGTAATACGCAGGAAAGTCCCCAGAACAGTGATCTGTATGTCATCCATGTGCAACGCAAGGATGCGATTTCCTTGCATCAAAAATATCCGTGTGTCATCCGTATGGCATCCGTACGGTGAGATTTTCTCGCCGGCTTGCAAAACTGACATATAATGGATCCAAGTGACAGTTTTTAAATCACAAAAGAGTAGGTATATACACATAGAATACATATATATATATATATATATACACATGTCATTGTGACATATACATATATTTTTAGTTCATACACTTCTACATAGTATAATAGCCGCTAATTCAATTGCCGGCTTCTGTAAAATCATTACAGAACCCAACATGAAATGACACATGGTTTACATACAGTAAACCATTTCATGTAGTTTGATATATGGTTTTGATTAACAATTACATGAGTGTATGCGTGCAAAATTTCATACATGTGTTAATTAAATGTGTAAATTCATTGAAAAAAAATGCGTGGGCTCCCGCGGTATTTTCTCCACAAGACAGATATTTATAGCCTAGGGATGGAGCATTTTTTTTGTGCCCCCCCCGGCTACTAACATCTGTCCCAAGCAACCCCAGAAAAGGCACATATATTATTAGATGCGCCTTATCTGGCACTTAGCCTGTCTATTCCCATTGCCCTGTAGCGGTGGCTAATGGGTTAATAATGGGTTAAGGCCACCTTGCTATTGGAAGGTGACATTAATCAGTGTTAATAATGGAGAGTTGTCAATTAGACAACTGTCCATTATTAATCCTATTGTATTAAATGGTTAAAACACACACACACACACACACATTAATTAAAAATTATTTTAATGAAATAAATACACATAGTTTTTACCATATTTTATTGTGCTGGTAATCCTGAATCCCTTGTTCTCCTGTAATAAAAATAAAAAAGCAACAGTATCCATACCTCTCCGCCGTTCAGTTAGGTCCCACGCTGCAATCCATCTGAAAGGGTTAACTGGTTTACAGCAGGGTTCGCTGCTAATGCTGCGAGCCCTGCTGTAAACCCCTGCAGCCTCCCTGGCTGACAGGAGATGAACTGATTAGCTGGCAAGCTTAATTGATTGTTTCCTGCGCTATTCAGTTCACTTCAGGTCAGCCGGGGACTCTGCACAGCATCAGTGACGTCAGAGGGAGTCCTCAGCTGACCTGAAGTGAACTGAATAGCATGGGAAACAATCAATTAAGCTTCCCACACTAATCAGCTCATCTCCTGTCAGCCGGGGAGATGAACTCATTCTTTCGGGGGTTTACAGCAGGGCTGGCAGCATTAGCAGCGGTCCCTGATGTAAACCTGTTAACCCTTTCAGATGGCTTGCAGCGTGGGACCTGACTGAATGCCGGAGAGGTAAGAATATGGTTGCTTTATTATTTTATTTTTATTACAGGAGAATAAGGGATTCGGAAGGATTACCATCCACCTTTTGTGTCTCCCCTTTTTCCTCATAGATTGTAAGCTTGCGAGCAGCAGGGCCCTCATTACTCTTGGTATCTACTTTGATCTGTGTTTGTTGTTATGCTGTAATGTCTATTGTCTGTACAAGTCCCCTCTATAATGTAAAGTGCTGCGGAATATGTTGGCGCTATAGAAATAAAATTATTATTATTATTATTATTACAATAAAATATGGTCAAAAACTATGCGTATTTATTTCATTAAAATAATTTTAAATTAATGTGTGTGTTTTTTTTAACCATTTAATAAAATAGGATTAATAATGGATAGTTGTCTAATTGACAACTCTCCATTATTAACCCTGCTTAATGTCGCCTTCCAATAGTAAGGTGGCATTAACCCATTAGCCACCACTAAAGGCAATGGGAATAGACGGGCTAAGTGCCAGAAAAGGCACATCTAATAATAGATGTGCCTTTTCTGGGGTGGCTGGGGGCAGATGTTAGTACCCAGGGGGGCACAAAAAATGCACCCTCCCTAAGCTAATAATATCTGCCCTCACTCGCTGGATTTCCCTGTCTGGTGGAGAAAATACCACGGGAGCCCACACATTTTTTTTCAACGAATCTACACCTTTAATTAACCCCTACATGTATGACATTTTGCACACATACACTCATGTAATTGTTAGTGAAAACCATATATCAAACTACATGAAATGACATGGTTAACTGTATGTAAACCATGTGTCATTTCATGTCGGGTTCTGTAATGATTTTACAGAAGCCGGCAATGGAATTAGCAGCTATTATACTATGTAGAAGTGTATGAACTATATATATATATATATATGTGTCACAAAAACATGTGTACATATATATGTATTCTATGTGTGTATATTTATTCTTTCCATTCTTTATTAAACCTGTCAGTGTGATTTTACAGTATAGCGCACTGAATTGCCGGCTTTTCTAAAGGACACCGATGCGTATTTCTCGCAAGTCACACGTGTGGTCCATGTGTAATCCGATGTTTTCACGCATCCATTGATTTGCATTGGCGAGTCTCGGCCGATATACGTTGCAAATCGCAGCATGCTGCGATTTCACTGTCACGTATAAAACGACCGAGAAAAAAATCTGATGCTGGGAGCTGCCCCATAGATTAACATTGGTCCGAGTGCAATGGGATTTTTTCTCGCATTGCACTCGTCCGTATTTCTCGCTAGTGTGACTCCGGCCTAAGGCTACGTTCCTGTATCTGTGTGCAGTGTCAGCGTACTGCAAGCTTTTTCCAGACCCATTGAGGATGTCCTGTTCTGATCTTCAAGATCGAAATCAAAACTGGATACAGGGCTGCCACTAGGAATTTCGGGGCCCCATACTGGCAAAATTTATGGGGCCCCCCTTGAGACTCCGCCCAGGCTCCACCCCCCAGTTCCGCATCCACCCTAGCTCCTCCTCCACCACATAAACCTTCCAAAATCCCTCCGCCCTTTCATGGAAAAACTTCACTTCTGCACCATGCCCTCACCAATGACACATTAACACCAATCACTCGATGAATATGCAGCATTTTGCTTGTTTAGTATAATACACCCCATAGTTCTCCATATATTATAATGTGCACCACAGTCCTCCATATTGTAAAGTGCACACCCCATAGTCCTCCATATAATATAATGTATCCATGGTCCTCCATATAGTATATTACACTCCTAATAGCCCTCCATATATTAAAATACACTCAGTCATTCATATAGTATAATACACTCCTCTTAGTGCTCCATATAGTATAATGCACCGCCATAGTCATCTGTTGTGAGTGGGCTTGGGATGAGTTCTGAGCAGAGGCTCCCTCTGGTGGTTACAAGCGGTGCTGGTCTGTCCAGTGAAGATTCTGAAGATTGTGAGGATTGGGAATCAGGTGTTACTGACTGGTCTTATATAAGGGAGCCACCTTCCCATCAGGGTTGCCGGTGATCAATTGTTCTGGTCTGAATCCTTGATTCCTGTTTCCTTTGTAGCCTGCTGTGTCGTGTCTGCATCTCCTGCTAACAGATAAGACATTTTCTTCTTTTTGTTTTTGTGCTTGATTTTTGCATTTTGTCCTGCACTTCTGTGGGGCCTTCAGGGTCCCCTCCGGGGGCTTTTGCCCTCTCAGTTTAGTTCAGCCACTGATGTTTGTACCTTTGCTTTTTCCAGTTTTTTCAGTGGCTGCTGTTTTGATTTTGTTACACCAGAGAACTAATTTAGGTGGTAGAGGTCGTGTGATCTCAGGTGTTTTTGAAATTAGTAGAGTTGGTGCTTTTCAGGGTTTTCTGGGATTGCAGTAAGTACCCTTCCTATCCTTTTCTATTTAGTTAATTTGGGCCCCAACGTTTGCTCATACTATTTTCTGTCTGTGTCAGTATTTCTTCTTGTCTAACCACCATTACATGTTTGGGGCTTTCTATTGTCTTTGGGGTTCTGCTCCGGGGCAGATAGCTTTCCTATTTCTATCTTTAGGTGTAGTTAGTTTCTCAGGCTGTGACGAGGCGTCTAGGACCAACGTAGGAACGCTCCACGGCTGCCTCTAGTTGTTGTGGTTAGTCAGGGTACTGCAATCTCATAGATTCCAACTGCTCTGGTGTATTGCCTTTTTTGCCTGCACTCCTCAGCTACCGAAACATAACAGTATCACCGGCCAAAAATTTAAAATTGTATGGTACTCACAGAAGGGAAAAAATTTGTGAAAGAAAAAACGGTTGTCAGATAATGTAAAGGATGTTATGGTGGGATTCCCTGTCCCCTCTGGTCTCAATGATTCTATGTCATTAGCGATTCAAATTGACAGACGTTTGCGTGAGCGGAGAAGTATGCGTGGAATAGTGTTGCCTTGTGAACCTGCTTCTGAATCCATGCAGTGTGATAGAGTGGTGTCTGGGGCACAGCGTCATGAGTTTCGAAAGCGCAATGGGTTATGTTTCTACTGTGGTGATGCCTCTCATGCTATTTCAGTCTGCCCTAAGCGGGGAAGATGTTTTGCACGCTCAGTTGTCTTGGGTAGTGTTCAGACTAAGTTTTTATTAACTGTCACTCTGATATGCTCTCTGTCCTCATTTTCTGCTCAGGCTTTCGTTGATTCTGGAGCAGCTATTAACCTGATGGATTATGATTTTGCTAAACGTTGTGGGTTTCCCTTGATACCCCTACAGAAGTCTATTCCCCTACTGGGGATCGATTCTACCCCTTTGGCTGAGAATAAACCTCAGTTCTCTACTCAGGTGATAATGAGGGTTGAACCTGATCAAGAGTGCTGCAAATTTTTGGTTCTGTATAATCTGCATGATATTATCGTACTGGGTTTCCCTTGGTTACAGTCTCATAATCCTGTTTTGGATTGGAAATCTGTGTCTGTAACCAGTTGGGGCTGCCAATGTGTTAATACCAACACTCCTGTTTTTTCTGCCTCCCCCCAGGCTCAGGATGTTCCTGACTTTTTGATTGATTTTTCTGATGTATTTAGCGAAAGTAAATCTGCATCCTTGCCTCCCCATAGGAGCTATGACTGCGCTATTGAATTAGTGCCTGGTAGTAAATTCCCTAAAGGTCGCCTTTTTAACTTGTCTGTACCTGAACATGACGCTATGCGGTCTTATATCAAGGAGTCATTGGAGAAGGGTCATATCAGACCATCCTCTTCACCCTTGGGCGCCGGTTTTTTCTTTGTGGCCAAAAACGATGGTTCATTGAGGCCGTGTATTGATTATCGTCTCTTGAACAATATTACTGTGAAATATCAATACCCGTTACCCTTGATTTCTGACCTGTTTTCCAGGGTGAAAAACGCTACTTGGTTTACCAAGCTTGACCTCAGGGGGCGTATAACCTTATTCGCATTAAGCACGGGGATGAATGGAAGACGGCATTCAATACCCCTGAAGGGCATTTTGAGTACCTAGTGATGCCCTTTGGGCTCACTAATGCTCCTTCCCTCTTCCAGTCCTTCATGAATGACATTTTCAGGGATTTTGTGGACAAATTTCTGATTGTTTTTTGGATGATATCTTGATTTTTTCTAATGACTGGGACTCTCATGTGAAACATGTTCGAACTGTGTTCCAGATTTTGAGAGAGAATGCTCTGTATGTGAAGGGTTCAAAGTGTCTTTTTGGCGTACAGAGGATCTCATTTCTGGGATTCATTTTGTCCCCATCTGTTATTGAAATGGACCCTGTCAAGGTTCAGGCCATCTGTGATTGGGTCCAACCTACTTCATTAAAGGCTCTTCAAAGATTTTTGGGTTTTGCCAATTTTTATCGTAAATTTATTGGTAATTTCTCTGTTATTGTTAAACCATTAACTGATTTGACCAAAAAGGGTTCTGATGTGGTGAATTGGCCTCCTGAGGCAGTCTCTGCATTTCAGGAACTTAAGCAGAGATTCTCTTCTGCTCCTGTTCTACGGCAGCCTGATGTTTCTCTGCCATTTCAGGTGGAGGTTGATGCCTCTGAAATTGGGGCAGGTGCCGTTTTGTCCCAAAAAGATCCAGAGACCTCTAAAAGTAACCCTTGTGCCTTTTTCTCTCGAAAATTTTCTCCTACTGAACGTAATTATGACGTGGGTAATTGGTACCAGAGACTTGGTTAGTCGGTCCTTTTGGTGGCCTACCTTGTCTTGTGATGTCAGGGAATTTGTGCAGTCCTGCGGGACTTGCTCTCGCTCCAAGCCTTGCTCTCGCTCTAGTGGTTTGTTGATGCCATTGCCTGTGCCCAAGAGACCATGGACCCATGTCTCTATGGATTTCATTTCCGACCTTCCTGTTTCTCAGAGAATGACCGCCATCTGGGTGATTTGTGATAGGTTTTCTAAGATGATACATCTTGTGCCATTACCTAAGTTGCCTTCCTCCTCTGAATTGGTGCCGTTGTTCCTTCAGCACGTGGTTCGTTTACACGGCATTCCTGAGAACATAGTGTCTGACAGAGGAGTCCAGTTTGTTTCCAGATTTTGGAGGACTTTTTGTTCTAAACTGGGTGTTCAATTGTCTTTCTCCTCGGCATTTCATCCTCAGACCAATGGTCAAACTGAGAGAACAAACCAGACATTGGAGACTTAAGGGTATGCCACACTAAACAGCGTCGCTAACGAGATCGCTAAAATACGTCACTATTTAGCGATCTCGTTCGTGACGCTAACGTGTGTGGCATGTAGCAACGACGTGGCCCCTGCTGTGATCTCGCTGATCGTTCACTAGAGTTCTGGACCGTATTTAGATCGTTGGCGTCCCGCTGGTGACGCTATATCGTTGTATCTGGCACCTTTTGTGAGCGATGTGCGCTGTTTTTTACATCGCAATGACCGTTAAAGTCGTTAACGAGATCACTAAGTGTGGCAGCTACTAGCGACATTAAAACGATCACAAAAACGATCTCATTAGCTTGCGTCGTTATTGAGATCGCTAACGAGATCACTAAGTGTGGCAGTACCTTTATCTAAGATGCTTTGTGTCTGCTGATCAGGATGACTGGGTCTCTTTTTTTGCCTTTGGCTGAGTTTGCTCTTAATAATAGGGCTAGCTCTGCCACTTTGATGTCTCCGTTTTTCTGTAATTCTGGGTTTCACCCTCGATTTTCTTCAGGACAGACGGAGGCTTCTGTCTGTCCAGGTGTTGACTCTGTTGTGGAGCGTATGCAACAGATTTGGGACCAGGTAGTGGAGAGGTTGTCCCTCTCTCAGGAGAGGGCCCAGCGGCATAGGACTGATGGTCCTCGGTTTAAAGTAGGGGACTTGGTCTGGTTGTCCTCAAAAAATATTCCTATGAGAGTAGCATCTCCTAAATTTAAGCCTAGGTTCATTGGACCTTATAAGATCATAGAGATTCTTAATCCTGTTTCTTTTTCGTTTGCTTCTTCCAGGGACATTTTAAGATCCATAACGTGTTCCACAAGTCCTTGTTGAAGAGGTTTGTTGAGCCAGTGGTTCCTGCTGCTGTGCCTCCTGACCCTGTTTTGGTTGAGGGCAATCTGGAGTATGTGGTTGAGAAAATATTAGATTCTCGTTTTTCTAGACAGAAAACTCCAGTATTTGGTTAAGTGGAGCAGGGCCCACATAGTATACGGCAGGGCCCACATAGTATATGTATTAGGGCCCAACTTAGTATACGGCAGGTCCCACATTGTACAGCAGGGCCCACATAGTATACGGCAGGGCTCACATTGTACGGCAGGGCCCACATAGTATACGGCAGGGCCCACATTGTACAGCAGGGCCCACATTGTACAGCAGGGCCCACATAGTATACGGCAGGGCCCACATTATACAGCAGGGCCCACATAGTATACGGCAGGGCCCACATTGTACAGCAGGGCCCACATAGTATACGCAGGGCCAACATTGTACAGCAGGGCCCACATAGTATACGGCAGGGCCCACATTGTCCAGCAGGGCCCACATTGTACAGCAGGCCCACATAGTATACGGCAGGGCCCACATTGTCCAGCAGGGCCCACATTGTACAGCAGGGCCCACATAATATACGGCAGTGCCCACATAGTAATAGTAGAGGGCACACATTGTACAGCAGGGCCCACATAGGTATACAGCAGGGCCCACATAGTATATAGTAGCAGGGCCCAATAGTATACGGCAGGACCCACATAGTATACGGCAGGGCCCACATTGTACAGCAGGGCCCACATAGCATACGGCAGGGCCCACATTGTCCAGCAGGGCCCACATTGTACAGCAGGGCCCACATAATATACGGCAGTGCCCACATAGTATATAGTAGCAGGGCACACATTGTACAGCAGGGCCCACATAGTATACGGCAGGGCCCACATAGTATACGGCAGGGCCCACATTGTACAGCAGGGCCCACATAGTATACGGCAGGGCCCACATTGTACAGCAGGGCCCACATAGTAATCGGCAGTGCCCACATAGTATATAGTAGCAGGGCACACATTGTACAGCAGGGCCCACATAGTATACGGCAGGGCCCACATTGTCCAGCAGGGCCCACATTGTACAGCAGGGCCCACATAGTATACGGCAGTGCCCACATAGTATATAGTAGCAGGGCACACATTGTACAGCAGGGCCCACATAGTATACGGCAGGGCCCACATAGTATATAGTAGCAGGGCCCACAAGTATACGGCAGGGCCCACATGTACAGCAGGGCCCACATAGTATACGGTAGGCTCACATTGTACGGCAGGGCCCACATAGTATACGGCAGGGCCCCACATTGTCCAGCAGGGCCCACATTGTACAGCAGGGCCCACATAGTATACGGCAGGGCCCACATTGTACAGCAGGGCCACATAGTATACGGCAGGGCCCACATTGTACAGCAGGGCCCACATAGTATACGGCAGGGCCCACATTGTACAGCAGGGCCCACATAGTATACGGCAGGGCCCATATTGTACAGCAGGGCCCCCATAGTATACGGCAGGGCTCACATTGTACGGCAGGGCCCACATAGTATACGGCAGGGCCCACATTGTCCAGCAGGGCCCACATTGTTTCAGCAGGGCCCACATAGTATACGGCAGGCCCCAATGTACAGCAGGGCCCACATAGTATAATGCAGGGCCCACATTGTACAGCAGGGCCACATAGTTTACGGCAGGGCCCACATGAAAAGCAGGCCCACATAGTATACGGCAGGGCCCACATTGTACAGCAGGGCCCACATAGTATACGGCAGGGCCCACATTGTCCAGCAGGGCCCACATTGTACATCAGGGCCCACATAGTATACGGCAGGGCCCACAAATTTTCCAGCAGGGCCCACATTGTACAGCAGGGCCCACATAATATACGGCAGTGCCCACATAGTATATAGAGCGGGAAATTGT